>JAYMSP010002204.1:0-25581 GCA_036897095.1 Plantago elongata
CAAGTTGCTTAAGCCCCTCATATGGATCTTCCCTTCTTTGTTGTTGATTCCTTCCAGTATTTCCATGCTCATTCTCATCCTCCAACACTTGACTCCCAAGATAAGACTGCTCCTCCTCATGACTGCACCAACCTGACCAACCATGTTCAGAGCAACGATGATACAATCTTCCTGGATTGACTTTCGATCCCGACGTTGTTATCTCCGTGCTTCTACCACAATCGTATTTCTTACAAATTCCTCTAGACTGACCATTAGCCCTAGAACTTGTTCGATATCCACTAGAAGCCATAACTATTGTACAAGAATAGAGGAGAAAAAGAGCTTCTAACATGAACAAAAACAACTTGAAAAGGGGTATAAAAAGGCCCAAAATCACCACAAAACCTGATCCCAACGGCTAGTTTTTTGAAATTATTTCAAATCAATTACAGATTAGTCCCTGAATTTCATACTATCAACTACAGTACCGTCCCTAACAGCTAGTTCCTACAAAATTCGTTTAAATCAATTACACCCTGGTCCAACCGCCAAATCCCTAATTACCCAAAAGGGAAGAATGAAAAAGGAAAAAGGAAAGAAAAAGCATTTTCCCATAAAAAGAAAAGCAAAAATGAAAAGAGGCGATGGCAATTTCGTAAATAAGGCCAACTTTCCCCTCCACATCAGCGCCCCATCAGCTCTCTCTCTCCTCTCTAGTTGACTTTTAGACTTATTTGTAATTTTTGAAATCGTTTAGTACAAAATTTCCTCCTCTCTGTAATAGTTTGAGATCTAGGGACGAAAATGAAAAGGCTTGATATTTATGGGGTATCATCTATAATTTTTCCTAATTGGTTTGTAATAGGTATGCTAACTTGGTTATGCGGGTTTTCATAAACCGCCATGATCTTTGCATATTTATATATCCGAGAGCTTAGCTCTCTTTATTTAAAATGTGTATGTTTGTCTGAGAGAGATATATATCGATATGTGTAAATTGGAAGAATAACTTATGTTGGGTTTATTTGGGACATGTCTCAAATTATAGGGTTTTGATCCAATTTAAATTATCAATAAATTATTACAAATCAAAATTTTGTCTCCACTCAAAATTCGGGCAAGGAAACACATTTCGGGCAAGGCAACTGGGCAAGCCATCTTATGTATGTCAACAAGCTACTATCTTGCTGGACTGAATAAAATTGCCCTCATCGAAGTTGTCCGTCTACAAGCTTTCATCTTCCTTGACGGACTAAAAGTTGCTTGCCTACAATTTTCTGTAAGCGAGTTACCATTTTTCTTAACGGACTAAAAGTTGCCCGCCTCAGAATTTTCTGTCATCAAGTTATCATCTTGCTTGACGAACTAAAAGTTGCGTGCCTACAATTTTCTGTTAGCAAATTACCATCTTGCTTGACGGACTAAAAGTTCCCCGCTTCAAAAATTTTTGTCATCAAGTTACCATTTTGCTTGACGGACTAAAAGTTGCTTGCCTACAATTTTCTGTCAGCAAGTTACCATCTTGCTTGATGGACTAAAAGTTGTCCGCCTCAAAATTTTCTTTCATGAAGTCGCTTGTTCTGTCAGCAAGTTCCCATCTTGCTTCATGGAGTAAAAGTTGTCCGCCTCAAAATTTTCTATCATCAAATTACCATCTTGCTTGACAAACTAAAAATGACTTGCGTACAATTTTTTTGTCAGCAAGTTACCATCTTGATGATAATGAAGTATAACTCAGTTGGTAAGACGCTTCACCTCCAACCAATATATCGGGGGTTCGAGGCACCCTTTAGCCGTTTGAAAAAAAAAATCAAGGTACCATATTGCTTGACGGACTAAAAGTTGCTTGCCTACAAGTTTCTGTCAGCAAGTTACCATCTTTCTTGACGGACTAAAAGTTGGTCACTTCCAAAATTGTATGTCATCAAGTTCTCATCTTGCTTGACTAAAGAAAGTTTCCAACCTTTAAATTTTTATGTCAATAAGTTCCCATCTTGCTCGGCGGACTAAAGTTGCCAACCTTAAAATTTCCCGTGATAAAGTATTCGGCTCACTAGATTGAACCATCCATCATGAAAATATTCGTCTCCGGACATCCATCACACTAGGTTGGCATTTTCCAACTACGAGTGACTGTCAGTAAGTTCTGCATAGCAATCCCGACTTACTTTTGCCGAGCTAACAACATGATCACTACAAGTGAAGTCCATCTTTCTGACGAGTCTGTCTCCTTATTGATGAGCTTACAATCAATTATTCTAGTGCATCCACATAATAATTGATACCTTTAAAGGAGCATAACTGCATACATCTGCGACCCACTGTGCATTGCTCTTCTGGGCCAAGAACTTCTATTCTCCGATTCTAGACACTTGACTCGAAGAGTGGGGGATAGACTCTATTGGCCAAAATTTTGTCTTCCAACAAGACTGAAAAATTGGTCCATCAAGGCCACGACCCAATTCATGGTCTTTAAATGAGTCCATCTCAGCCTCACGTGCGGGTTGGGCTCCAAGAGGTCACCGAACTAAGCCACCTAGTGGAGTCGTCATCCGACCAAGTGGCCTGCATACTAGCTAACTCATTTTGCATCCTGACTTCCTAGCAGGCCGACGAGCTAGCCAACGCACTTGGCAAGTCTGACATACATGCGAGCCAACCTTACTTGACTGACTTGCTTAGTCTACCAGAAACAATTCAACTTACTTGTGACACGTCCAACCCACTTCACAAGGCTAATGTTAGCCTTACAAACTAATCAACCCACACTGCTTGACTAACTCGTTCAGTCAGTAAGCAACCGACTAGACTTAGTCAGCCTACCAAGACACTCCTCACCCAAAACATAGGAGAGCTGGGTACAGACTCTAACGGTTGCATGGTTTATATGGGAAGACAGGTGGAAGAAGAAATGGATCATCTTATTCACACTATGAAAACCCTAGCTATGAATCGAACGCCTCTCTATCAATCCCTAGCTCTCTAACAGTCAATCAGACGATCAAGCTTTTAGATTGTCAGATAGACAATCAAGCATCACCTTCTGGCATCCTACCATGCTTACCGATGACCACTAGTTAGCTCCCTCTCACACAATCAACTAACCCAATGTCGGTAACCATTACCTCTCAACTGAACCGTCAACAGGATAAGTCGACCTTCATCATCTCCATCTCTCTCTCTATCACTCTGTTTATTTTCTACTTGATTACTAACTTGAGTGTCGGAGTCCCTACGGTTGGCACCACACCGTTATACTATCCAGAACCATAGCAACACAAAATCCTTGCCCAATCGATAACACCCAGGTTCAAGCATAGTGTGTAGAAGTAGATTACCTGACTGATAGACTGGCATGTCAAACCTTCATGGTGGAACACATTTGATGTCTACTTGTTGTTCCCAGAAATGTAGTAATTTGGGTTCTCCATTGTTCTCCTAGTTCCTTCTTGGACTTGGTAGACTGCCACACTTCCATGGCTTGATTGACTTGAGTATGAGAGTAGTATGATGTAAGAACCCTTACTATTGATTTGATTTGATTTAATAACTTTATTTTATTTTTTATAGTGGACCGAACCTAATTATATATTTTAAATAGATTTTCAGTTTAATTGGCCCAAGCCAATACTAGTTATTATAGGAAAACCTAAATCTTCAGACTGAAACTCTTACCCGCTTTTTGTCTTCTTCAACATAACCGATCCCTTCTTTTCTTCTTTAATCGTTTGGTCTCTGTATATCATGGGTGAGTTTCCATTCTGATAAATTTTATTTACTCAGACTAGCTTCTTTGTATTTATAAATTATTACAACTTTGCATGTTCCCATGCACAAACTCTCGTGACAATTCGTTTACAAACAACTCTTTGGCTTTAGCATTTCATTTCTTCTTGATGATCCCAGCTCCATCCATTTTATAATGAATTTTGGCACGCATGTCATGATGATATCATTCACCACAATCTTTTGTCCCGTAATTGGATTTATGATTTTCTTAATTGCCTTATTACCGAGAGTTAATTTTTACAAATTATAATATGCACTCCACCTCATATAATCCCTTACTTAATTTATATTCCGATATTTTATTTGAGTTCTTGCATTGTATTAGTGAGTTTGGAGTTACGAAGAAGTTGATTGTGATTCAGTAGTCTAGCTAGGTTAAGCTTAGATTCATGTCGTCTTTCTGGTTAGGGGAATTTTCTGACACTTTTACTTATATATTTTCAATATATAAAAAGTATATGTATAGTTTTGCGATTTATAAATAACTGGTAATTATTATATCAGGTTAAGGGACATGATATAACATTTTATTCAAAAAGGATCAAGTATGTGAATTCCCTAAAGTATGTTTTTATAATGCATGTGGTGTGTGAAAATATGTTTATGATACATGCAAATTAAATGTGTTTTGAGCTCACAGTTTTTGCCTATGAATTTTGGGCCCGTCTCTAACAGTTATTATGTCTGGCTTTCTGCCTGTCTTCCTTTAGCGGGGAACTTTCAGTTATTTTCTATTCTGTGCCGACCACTGTGCCACCGGACTTATACTAGTGTCCATATTGTGAATCTGTTGAACTGACTTTCTGAAACTACTGTCCTGTTATAAATACTCTATGAAACAGTTTTCTAGCTATGTGACTGATATTATGTAATGTATATATATGTAATTTTACTGCTCTGCTTGATCCGGTAAAAGTTCCAGGAGATTCACCCTTACACCTTTTTTCAGTGGTTTGAGTGGTTCTAGTTCCATGGAGATTGCTAGTGGAAGCAAGTTGGGTTAGAGAAGCTAGTTTAGTTAATAAGAGTTTTTTAATTTATGAAGTTTGTAACTAGTTTGATGTTTCTATAATTGTATTTGTGTTGTAGACGCTCTGAATTACCTTTTTCAAATTGTTTTATAAACTAAAATGAGGCTTCGTCTTTGCGTGAGCCCGTCTCACGATAGACGGTCGGTCGCGCCAAATTATTTTGGTTTTGGGGCGTGACATATGAAGTTTGAAATTTCCACTATCTCGATCCTCAACAGCTCTGATTGTCAAGTCCTTTGGGATGTTTGCTGCTTCCATACAGCTTCCAGACCTACTAATATCCCCCATGGACTCTTCGACGGTGTTGTCTAGGTTACCTACATCCTTGGGTGCATTTCTAACAGTGTATATCTTCCAATAAAGCTCAGCAATGGCAATCCCATCAATCTCAGGACATTTAACAAAATAAACCAAGGATTGATGTCCACCTAGTACCCCCATAGGATTAAACACGCCATCTTCCCTAGGACCCTGTTTACCTCCACCACTAGATTCAATCTCTCTATTACTAACTAGTATTAGAACCAGAAATCTACAAGTTACCTCGTTTGAAGCTGGTGTCTTTCTGTGAGATTGAACCTTCTTCCTCCTTGAACGACTTCACACGGTTTCCAATTCAGTATCGTAGGGTCATGGACCCAACGGACACCCTTCAGACCGTCCGCACGCCCTGCCGAAGCTTCCTAGAAGTCACCACGCTCCCGGACACGCTACCAGTGCCTTCCACGCGACACCACGCTCCGTCCCTGATCCTCACGCGCCAGCACGCATGTCACGTCAAGCTCCCTATTTGGGCGTGTAGTCCACGTGCAATCTCGCACGCCTAGTTCGCGCTCTGCATCCCGACCTCCTTCTGGTTCGCTGGTCAGCACTGAATCGACAGTTGGACAAGAATTTCTGGTCCCATCTGTTGGCGGTTGAACCGGTAGTGGGACGGTTTTTTCCCCACTCCCCGTTAGGGTTACTTCCACCATTGGAGCCCGATTTGAGCTCCGAATCGCCTCCTTCCGCCTTGTTCATGCTGAATTGGCCTCCATCATCACCTCCTCCACCCCCGTCGGCCACCTCCACCTCCCTTGCTCCTCCCTTTTCACCCGTATTCAGCCCCATGGAGATTGGCGAATTAGGTTTCTCCCCAACTTCGATCGCCTCCCTTCCGCCATGGTTACCTCCCATCGTGCTATGGCCGCACGAATCTCCTGCACAACACCCTCCCATTTCGAGACTCGCATCCTCACGGTTGATGGTGGAAGCGTCCTGCTCTGATACCAATTGATGGGACATCATTTTTCTAATCGCTAATTAGTGGTACGATTTAGTAAGCCTTTCCACTGGGGTGGCGGATTGGTTGCTCATAATAGCATGTTCGCCCATAGAAGGGTTAGGTTCGCGGATAGGGGATGACCTAGCCGGTGCATGCAACGCGGTCGGAGTGATGGAAATATATGTCTTCATAGATATTCTCATAATTAGGGTTATACCAAGGCCATATTTATACTTGCTACCCGACATAATATTCCGGATAGTCAGGAGTTTTTATGGTAGTAAAATATTAAAAGAGATATGATGAAATAATGGAAAATCTACCTGCCTTATCATCTAGAGAGAATCTAGGAATTTCCTGACTACTCTAGTCCTCTGGCTCTAAGAATATGCTAGAAAGATACTAATGCAATAAATAAATATATTAGGAGTAATTAGATGATACTCTATTGATACTAGGCCTCTAGACGAACTTAGTCACTTTCGTTAGAGCAGGCCTAACTGGAACTTGAAAATTTTCCAACAGAGTCCTATTCATCCGCTTTCACCACTTGTCATCTTTGTCTTTTTTGTTGGTGGTATTCTGTTAGATCTTATGCTCCCGACCTCTATTACACTCATTAATTGCCATTTTCCGTTGAACATTGTCGAACTCAGGATCTTGCTCAATCGCCCATGACTTACAACACGGTCATGGTGAAGTTTTGTGATTGAATAACGGATGCTTGGCCGATGAAAGTAATATGGGTAAATGTAATGTATAACAATAAAAAGATGATCATAGAGATGTAGGAAGTTTAAGAGCTTTCCTTTTATGTTGTGACAATGAAAAATTAGTGAGAGAAATAAGGCTAGATCATTTTATTTTATAGGAAAATTATATAAAATTATATATACCCCTCTTAGATTTCCTTTCAACATCTAACTACCACTCATAATAACAATTGCCTCATGACCCGTTAATTTATAACTTATAAGCTACTTCAATTTATGTCAAAATCAAACAAGTCCTTCTCTATTTCTTTGTTAATATCATTATACTTCGAAAAACCTATATAGAAATTTTACTTGATCATTTCGATTAAGGGAAGAAAAAAAACAGAGATTACAAAAAATACTTCACAATTCCCGGTCAATTTTTCCGGCCACCGGTAATCGCCTATCTCCACCCCACAATTTCACATCGGTTTCTCCGGCCACCGGAAATTTCCTATTTCCACCCCACCAACAACCCATCTGTTATTAGGTTCGACATTGACCCAATCATGTTGAAAGCTAAAGGCAATAAAGAAACGTCGGAATTGGACGAGTGGATATCCATGCATAGTCCTATTTCTCACAATACAGATACATGGAAGACCCATTAATTACGAATTGGGTTTTGGAAAACCTACAAATGTCGAGTTCCAAAATTCAAAATTAGAAGTTTAGTTTGAACACTTAATTATTCTTGTTATCGATTATATGTTTGTAAACATGAATGTTTGAATTGGCAGAGTTTGGTTAATGATTGAAGCGGATTTTTTTAAATTAGGGATTGACTTGAATGTTTTAAATATATAAAATCCTTGCTTTTCAGAATTAGAGTTGAACTAGGGAATTGCGGTGCAAATTGAATTTTGGTGCGCAGTTCTGATATCTTTTAATTTGCCCCATAGAAAAAGTTTTGTTATTGTAATTAAGACCACATAATGTTTGAAAACTATTTAAGCAAATTCTGAAAAATATATTATCTTTATTTATATTTTTTTATATTATCTGAATAAATTTTTAATTGAATGGTCAGGAAAGAAGAAATCTTATTTTTAAGTTGAGAATCTAATTATATTCTATTTTTTTTTGAGAACCGTAACATGAATTATATCAAGTAGGGAAATAAGAAGTAGAATCGGATCATAACCCTATCTAACAGAATGACGAGCTAGTGTATGAGCTAACTCATTCTTGCCTCTCGCAACATAAAGGAAACTAAAAGCAGAAAAAGATAAAGCTAGTCTACGAATGTCTGACAAAACAGGACCAACAAAAGCAAAGTCAAAGTATGACTTATTAAATAAAGACACTAGCGAGAGAGAATCTGTGTAGACTCGAACATTATCCAAGCCTTGTAGAATAGCCCACTGAACAAGAGCATAGTTAGCATAGGCCTCGACACTCTGTGGCGACAAGGGGGAAGCTACGATCTCCTGTCTAGGAGAAAAAAGTCCATCATGCATCCAAACTCCGTAGCCAATACCCACACGGGCCCCATGTTCAGAGAAAGCGACATCCATATCAATACGCACAACTCCCTCCTCAAGTAACTCTGTAGTTGACCAACCATCAGCCCCACCATCCTCCAAAGGTGCCCCCTCCTCCCGCACCCTTTCAGGCCAAAGCTGCATCTAGAATCTCCTTTTTCTCATAAATGAAGTGCCGGACAAACTGAATCAGCTCCAAGGGTGAGTCCGCCACCTCCTCATGAACCACTTGGTTTCGATGATGCCATAGTCCAAAAACCATTTACATCGCCAACTCCCACTCCTTTCGATCTAGGCTAGCATGTAATTTCCTCACCCATTCTTCGACAGTATCAATAGGTGAGCCCCAAAGGGAGAAAGTAAATCCATTCAAAGCCCAAACCTGTCTAGATAAAGTACACTCCTTAATCTTGTGCAGAACTGACTCCTCCTCTGACTTACACATCGGACAGGTCGCCACAGTAGTAACTTTGCGCCTACGTAACTGAATCATCGTAGGTACCACATCCTGAACTAGGCGCCAAATACAGATCTTGATCTTCCCTGTTAACTTGGAGTTCCAAAGAAACCTCAAATCCCCCATACTCCTGGTGATCCTAATCAAAGGGCCCCAACCTGCACGATCCTACTGCTGAAGATCGATTACCTATCGAGCTTGTAGTACCCATCCTTCATCGTGTACACCCCATTAGAAGTCGAGTGCCAGAAGAGCTTATCTGCAAGGGGCTCCTCAGAAAGGGGATACGACGAATCAGGGCCCCATCCTCATCAGTGCACCAATCGAAAATAAGCTCCAAATCCCAAGTCCGGTCACTCCTAATCAGCTCCGCAACCTTCGTCTCAGTAGGTACCCATGTATGTCGCCTACTACACGCTCCAAATACGTCCCTAGGCAGCCACCTATCACGCCACACAGAAATCTCAACCCCCATACCCACACCCTAACGAACCCCTCTCGCAATAACCGGAACTGCTGAAACAATGTTCCTCCAAGAATAGGAGCAGCCCCGTTTGGGCTCCACATCAAGTATGTTACCACTCGGATAATACTTTGCCTTCATGAGTCGAGACAAAAGAGTATCCGGCATAGTAAGAAGGCGCACACCTATTTTGTGTGAAGAGCCAAGTTCAAAGCATTCAAATCTCGAAACCCCAGTCCCCCATCTCTCTTGCTCTCCTTAGGTGTCTGCAATTAACCCAGTGTATCTTGTCTACCCCCTTGCTTCCCACCAAAATTGGTGAATAAAGTCTCCAAATCTTCCAAAAATTTTCTAGAAAGTCAAAAGCAACTCATAGCATATGTAGGAATAGCATGAAGATCATATTTGATCAAAACCTCTTTACCTGCACTCGAAAGTTGTTTGGACTCATAACCTTTGATGCACTGCCATACAGAGTCTCTGATAGACTCGAATGCAAGCTTCCTCGATTGGCCCACAATCGAAGGGAGCCCCAAGTATTTGTCATGGCCCTCCACCTCTACGACTTGAAGAATACTCAGAATACGAAGCTGCATAATGTCATTCACTCCCCCACTGAATACCACCCCAGACTTTTGGAAATTCACAATCTGCCCTGAAGCTTTACTATACTGATGAAGTACCTCTTTAATCCGTAGGGCTGCAAATTCAGTCGCTCGGCAACAAATGAAAGTTTCATATGCAAATTAGAGGTGTGACACACTAGGTGCCCCACGGTAGATTCGTACCTCAGACAATTCTCCACGATTCACGAGTACCTGCAACATAGTACTAAGAACATCCACAACAAATAAGAATAGGTAAGGGGATAGTGGTCCCCCTAGCGAAGGCCCCTCTCAAGTCAGAAAATGGGAATGACTTTCCCCCCGTTCATCACCAAATAGTATGACACAGAGGTCACAAACTGCAAGATCCGTGCCACAACGATAACTTCAAAGCCGAACCTATGCATAACATGTTCAAGGAAACTCCACTCCACTCTATCATATGCTTTGTTCATATCCAGCTTGAGAGACAAGAAACCATCACCGTTAGATTTATTTTCTTAATATAGTGATTAATCTCGAAAGAAACCAAGAAGTTATCAGTGATCAAACGATCGGGGATAAATGTTGACTGAGTTTCAGCAATAAGACTCGACATGCAAGGTTTCAATCTATTGGTAATGGATTTTGAGGCAATCTTATAGACCACATTACTCAGACTATGTGTATGGTGAAAAGACTCAAGCAACTAACCATGATTAAGAAAATTAAGCACACAATCGGAAATAAATGGACCAACAACATGCCAGTATTTCTGAAAGAAAAGAGCAGGCATACCATCGGGGTCCGGGGATTTAAGGGGGTACATATCAAATAAAGCTCTTGCTACCTTATCTTGAGTGTAGGTGGCATAGTACCGAGAACAACATCAAGATCATCCTGGGAAGGGTTACTCAAGCCAAACACACTATGGAAATACTCAAGCGCCACACGGTTCAGCCCCTCTTCATCCTCCACCATAGTACCATCCCTCAATTTGATTACCTCATTCTTTTCCTGCCGGGTAGAAGCATGCGCATGAAAGAAGACCAGTTCTTGTCTCCCTCCAAAATCCACTGAGCTTTCCTCTGATGGTGCCACAACATCTCCTCATTATCTAACATATCCTCAAGCACTGTCCAAACCCGTTTTATCTCCTCCCCTACTGCTGGAGTACGATCTGACTTTTGCAGGAGATGAAGGTGCTCCTTAAGCTTTGCCACTTTGTTGCACACATGCCCAAAGGTTGTTGTATCCAAACTTGTCAACCCCGCTCGGACCCCTTTAATATTCTCAAATAACCTATCATCCGCCCCCAATCCCGGGCTCGAAGACCAACAATCCCTAATAACCTGCTCGCACTCATTTTCCTTAGCTCACATAGCTTCGAACCTCCAAATTTTCTTCCCCCTCCTCAAACGCTTCGAAGTCTGCCCCTCTAACCAAACAATAATCAAACAATGGTTCAAGCACGAGAATCTAGGTGCTCTAGAGAAGCATTGGGGTACTGAGCCATCCATTATGCGCTTGCAAGGCCCCTATCTAACATGCACCAAATAGTCAAAGATGCAAGTCATTTATCAGTCCAAGTGAAGGGGAACCCAGTATACCCCATATCCGAATCCCACATCCATAATAGCCTCCCGAAACTGCTTCATACGCCAATTAGGAGTAGGTACCCCACCCCTCCTCTCACTATCACTCAAGATCTCATTGAAGTCTCTCATAACAAGCCTCAAAAAAGTCGAGATTGGCCCCAGCTGGCGGAGCTTATTCAAAGACTCCCTCCTCCCCGTCCTCTCTGGATCTCCATAAAAACCTGTAAACCTCCAAGAACAGTCAACTCATTTGGGAACACAAAAGTATGAATATGACTAGAAGAGAAACTCTGAACTGAAACTATCAACCTCTTATCCCAGAGAAGCGCCAATCCCCCTAAGTTCCCCACATCATCAACGCAAACACCATTTAACACTAATCTTTCCTTAATCCTATCTATCAATCTACTTCCTACTTTGGTCTCAGACTGAAAGAACACCATGGGCTTCTTTTCCTCGAGGAGTTCCCTCAAAGAACAAACTGACCGGGGATGCCCAATCCCCCGGCAGTTCCAAGCTAAGCAACTCATAATGCTCGGCGACGGAAATAGGTTAGAAAAACCTCAATCCCGCAAACTTGGGGAACACGACGACCTTGGCACAGCTGAACGGCGAATAATCTGTAGAATCCTTGCGGCGAGAGCAGCTTAATATACGGTAATGGCTGTGATCGGATCAAGATTCCATGCGGAAGACAAGAAAACTCTATGTAGAGAACTCTCGTAGAGAGAGAAAGTCGAATTGTGGTAAAAATTGAATTTTCGAGATTTAATTTGCCAATAGTCAAATTCATGGACTTAGACTAATTGATTTTTAATCAACATGACCTGCATGTAATTGTTAATCCAAGTGGTAGCCCCATCTGCACAATTTACATCCAACAAGGGGCCTATATGTATTTAGCCCTTTTAAATAAAAAAAATATAATATGTTGTTTAGTTTTATGTTGACCTTACTTTTTAGTATTTCTTTTTTTTCAAACATTACTTATTGTATTAAGTTTTATATAAATTTGAATATACTCTATCAATCCGTCTCGAACTCAACATCCCACTTTCAGTTTCGGTCCGTCCCAAACTCAACTTCTGTTCTTTAAATGAAAAATATATCTACTACTTTGTCTACATCTCTCCTACTTGATTCATTATATCTTTTATTTTATTCACTTTGTCTTAAAATTCATGCCCAAATCAACGGGAAATTGAGTCCGGGACGGAGAGAATAGGGTGAATTTCATCTTGTACCCCTCTTAGATATTCTAATTACATTTGGGTACCAATTAGTTCAAGAATAATATATAGGTCAATTTTTTTAATTTTTTTTTATCAAATGATTGATACCAAACATTACCTCATCTTGTCAATTTGCAAAGCATCCCATCTTTCTTCGTAATGCAACTTAAATAATTTATATTCCAACATTGTTTGTTCCATACCTAATTAATTGTTTAATAAAATGAATTAGATTTTCTACAATTTTCATGGACTTAATTAAAAAATTAGAAACAAGTTTGGGAACAAATAAAAAATAATTGAAAAGTTTGTTATGAATTAAGAAAAAAAATAATTACCACGACCACCGGAGCAACTCCGATGGTCCGAGATTCAGAGCTCCGATTGTAGCGCACACAGCTCTGTTACCGGATATGTTTAAACAACACCCCTCTTTTTTAAAGCTAAGGTACCAGAGTGGTTACTTGACATCTCCGGTGGGATATGTCCGATCGGAGTTGTTCTCCGGTACATGAGTTGTTTGTAAACAACTCCCTGCTCCGGTGGGATTGACGGACATGTAAAAGCTCTGACGAGATCTGTAATAGATCAGCTCCTATTCGAGCTGTTTAACAGATTCCATCGGAGCAGCTCCGGTGGCCGAAGCCCGAGCTACTCTGATGGAGCATTAATATGTAATTTTTTTTAATATTGATGTTCTCAAAACTAATACTTGTTTTAACAGAAGTAGTAAGGCAATAGTCGTAATACGACGGAAGTCAAACCACCAGGTCGTTCTATCAAGCAATTGATTAGAATAGGTTTAGGGTGTAGAATCAACAAGTGAGTTGTAAACAGATGGTGTCGGTGAAGTTTTGATACTTTAAAACCCTTAAAATATAAATCAACTACAAGATAAGGTAACAGCAAGATCATGCAATTTTTACAAACAAAACAAAGCATACAATCTTTCAAGGGCGGCAGACCTAATATTGCTAATGGAACACCTATCAGGGATGCAACTCATTACCGTTACAAAATTTCGAACCAAATACGAATTATAATTACGTATGAATTAATGACAATAAGCTTGTCACTAGCTAACCCTCATTCGGATATATACTAATTAAAGGAACCACGATATAAGTTCATAACGGTGAAACAATGCGTTCAGCGATCAGATATCAATATGTCACATTCAAGTTATTAACACTAACCGTCTAACTTGTAATATTGATTACCAGGGGCGATTAATTATATACTTGAACCGCCAGTAAGATGAAAGATGTTTTTAATTGAAAGAGAGATTGAAATCTCTAGAGTTTACAACGCTTGAAATTAAGAAATATGCAAGAGAAGAATGTAAAGATACGTTCTAGACTGGTACAAGAGGTCCGTTTTATAACCTAGGAATAAGAAGTACTAATTCTTAGAGGAAAACAACCAGAAAATTGTGCCTTAACTTCTCTCAGAAACCGTATCACCGCGCTGATGGACTTTGGTTCTCAACTAGTGTTGTTTTTCGAGTCGAGCCTTATCGAAGGTTTGACTCGGCTCGATAAAGCTCGACTCGGCTCGGGTCGATAAGCTTTTTCATACCGAGCTCGAGCTCAATTTTATACTCATTTCTTTATCGAGCCTCAGCTCAGCCCGGTAAAGCTTGTCAAGAGTAATTTTTTTAATAAATTATAATTTTTTATACATATTTTAAATATTTTTATAGTTAAATCTTTTTAAAGCTCGGTAAAGCTCATATATTTTCGAGTTTGAGCTCAAGCTCGTTACATGTTACTCAAGCTCGAGCACATTTTTTTGCTCGTTTTGTTAACGAGTCGAGCCGAAACTCAGCTCGGTTGAATTCGAGCTCGAGCTCGAGTATCAAAATACTCGGCTCGGCTCGAAAAATAGCACTACGCTCTTCACCCTCATCGCAGTCCGACCTTTTTTTTGAAGTTTCTGCTTGTCAGACACCGATGAAGTTTATGGAATACCTGCCTTACCGCGGTGAGACATGTGTCCGGTGTTTCCCTCATGTATTCATATTCCTTCAACTTCTCTCCCTTTTCCAACTTCCAAATAACATCCTAGAAGTAATGGGCTACTCTTCTTGACTATTGGTACTTCCAGAAGGCTGGAATCCATTCCTTTGCACTTTGGTTCCTCAACTTGCCTTTGTAATGAAGTACCTAAAACACACTAAAATACACAAAAAAAATAAAAAAAATCAAACATGACATGTGACGACCCGGTTAATCGGAACCGGTTAAGGTCTGATCCTATATACGTTATTTAAAAATATTAATTTATTTAAAGAGTGATTGAATTCGAAAATTAGTGGCCAGCTCGCACCCGCCAGTCGATTACGAGTAGCGTTAAATTATTTCTTGATATTATATTAATAAAATAATAATATAAATAATAAAATAAAAATATTTATTTTAATTTTTATACGGCTTTAGTTCGACTTGAATATTGCCTGAGAATCGATTTTTCATTTTTTCGGATTTTATTTACGAGCCATTTGGAAGACAGAAGAAGCCAGGTGTATATAATGGTAAAATAACCATTATACCCCCACTTATCTTCTTCTTCCTCTCCAATTCATTTCCTCTGCCCGTCCAAAACACGCAGACCGCCGCCATTATCGAGCCGTTTCTTCTCCACGAAGCTCCATCCATCGACCGCCACTTCCTTCTCGCGGAAGACATCTCCGTCGCCGCCTGAATGGACAAAAATACACCCCCTCGGTGACTCAGCCAAACGCGTGTCGGAAAATGGAAAAAGGGGCATGACACACGTCGACCGGAGGAGAGAGAAGGCCGGTCGACCTCCGGCTAATATAGCCGCCTTCCCTCGCTCTCTTCCACCACACCAATCGCCTTGCTTTCCCGTTCCTCTTCCTCTCGCCGTCCCCTGTTCTTCTCCTCACTGCACCACTTTCTGGACGAGTGTCGTCTCGCGTGATCAGATTCCGGATAGTAGCTTTTCCCTTTTCGATTATAATCGAATTTCGGGAATACCGTGATTAATTTTTTTCCACCGCACAGCCACGCCACCACACTGCGCCTGTTCAATCGCGACTCGAATTCTCCCTTCTCAATTTGTGCGGTTAGTACTCGTTTCTCTGGTGATTCTATTTGGGGTTGGGTTTGTGTGCATTTAATCACTGATTCTGTGTGAAATGGAAATTTGTAGGGTGGTTACTGGAAAATGCGATTCAGTTTATGACTATTGAACTTGAAACTGCTGCTAATTGTTTAGCTTCTTTTTATTTCCAGTTCCTTTTCGTACATGTTGGTTAATGTGATCTATGTGCACTTACTTGTTTCTATTCTAGCTGGAAATGATGGGTTAAGTTAGTGATGTTCTTCTGGTCATGAATATAGAATATTGAGCTTGCAGTGCTGTGGATTTGGTTGAGGGTAATTCTGAATTTTGCCTCATCTCGAGTTGGCTGTTTTGATATGTTTGAGACTGTTTGATCTGTACCTTAATCTTCAGCTTTTAAATGGTTGAAATAGTGGAGAATATTTGGGCTGGGCATCGACTAGAAGTATACGTCAAATTTGTTATCAAGAGAAAATCTATGCTAGTTCATATATTCGAGGAAATTCTGCCCATGCTTAAGTATTATAGATATCTGATTCATGTATAGTTGAATAAACGAGGAGTCAACAACAAATTGGAGTGTTTAAGCCACACAAGTGTACTGGTTTTTGTAGCACCTTTGAAGATAGTCTAGGACAAGTTTAATGAGATTTTGCATAATATGATTGGGCAAAAGACTTCTCATGTTTATCTGAATCAATGTCTTGGTGTTCTTGTAACATTATAACTCATAGTTGCCTTGGCAGGAGAAATGTATCCTAGTTCCCACCATGTGCGATAAGGATGTCATATGTATCATTAACCTGCCACTTTTATTTCAGTTACAAGGAACTTAGATATTGTGTGACATGAAATTCCTATAGTTCTATAAACGAATATCAACTTAATATTTCTGCTGCAAACTTTGAGTTTCGTAAAATTATGGGTTTATTTAGTATCTATCGCTAAGGCAATCTGTAACACAAACTGATGTGAGTAATAGACTACTTGATTTTATAAGGTTGTCTTGGATGGATTATGTTGCCTGCCTGTTTATAAATATCTTAATGATTCAATGTGCGCATAGGGTTATGCACTTGAAGTTCGTTGAAGATGATGTGTAGCTTCAAAGAGGTGTATTAGAAGAGCTTAAGCTGATGGAAAAGGAAGACGATGAATAGTAACCAAGATACTAGGAAATAGTACTGTGTTTAGGAAATACGGAGGAACTGGTATGACCATTTGAGATAGTTAAAATTGATTCAAGTAATATACTGTGTAAATGCTCTAAATTGTTGTAGTCTAAATCTGATTACCGTATTAGTTATAAGGAACTCCTGTTAGTTTAGAAAATTATGTAGAATTGCAGTCTTTCCAAGGTTTTATACGAAAAAATGTATCTGGAAATAACGGAGTTAACTAGAGATTAATGAATTATTTTCCTGACTATTACTGCTTGTTCTGATTGCTATTGGGGGAAATTTTACAGGAAATTATAATTATTCTTCCGTAAAACGTTAAGTAGTATTGTCCCTGTATCAGGATTTCGAAGCTGCGTAGCATACCAACCCAACGAAGGTGAGGACCCTCACTTATCTTTCATTTCAAGTGAGCCTTATTCGGCATCAGGCCCTGGGGAAATTAAAGTGCCTCCATATTGTTATTGTTAAGCTTTTCAGTTCAGTTACGCATAGTTGTAATAGTTGACCTAACTTTAGGACTTGTAGAATGTCTGACCGTACCGATATTCCGCTGACTCTCTGATCGACTCCGACCCCTGATATGATTTTGATTTGTTAACTGAATGTGGTGCTCCTGTGTCTGTCTAGTGTTACTGTCTGTCTTTTTGCACCTGTGTCTGTTTAGTGTCACTGTCGGCCTTCCTGTACCTATGTATGTCTAGTGTTACTGTCTGTCTTCCTGTATCTGTGTCTGTCTAGTGTTACTGTCTGTCTTTCTGCACCTGTGTCTGTTTAGTGTTACTATCTGTCTTTCTGCACCTGTGTCTGTTTAGTGCTACTGTCTATCTTCCTGTACCTATGTCTGTTTAGTGTTATTGTTTGTCTTTCGGTACCTGTGTCAGTCTTCTGTATCCGTCCTCCAGAAATTGTGTGAACTTGTTACCCGCCAACCGACAACTGTTGCTTGATCTTAACATGTTATCCTCCACTAGGCACCCTTATTTATCTCTGATACATGTTGTTCGTCTCTCTTGATTGTACTGTCCGCCTTTCGGCAATACTATTTGTCAGTGTCCTCTGCCACTCGGCACCAGTGATCGTTCTCGTGTTCTGCCTCCTGTAATTGTGTTTAGTCATGTGATTGCCAGTTTGGCACTTGTTGGAATCTCTGAATAAGTGACTATTAGGTCCCTTGTACGTGTACTGTTTGCCTGTTTGATCCGATCCTGGTAATCTGACTGATAAGCCCTATGCGGCACACTATTATATGCCTCTGTGGCATCCTGTTACATGCCTCTGTGGCATCCTCTTATATGCCTCTGTGGCTATTCAGGTCCGTTTTGACTGTTTCGATTGGGCCCAGGGACAACTTGTATAGTTGGGGACAGGCAGAACGGACCGACGGTCTGGCTATATCTCCTGTACCCAGAGATCCCCGGACGCCCCAACGGTATCACCGGCTTAGGTGGTCGATATCGTTCTGTGTACCGGGCCGACATGGACTTAAGTATGTCGTCTAAATGACTACGAGGTCGCTCCTCGAAGGAGTAATAAGGTAGTCAAGTGGCCCTCCATGGCCATTCAGTGGTGTGATGGTTGGTGTCTGATCTAATCTGTGAAAATTCAGAAAATCCAGGAGCGGGAATCTGTTTTGCGTGATAACTTTTTTGTGTTTTCCTGTCTGAAGTGAACTCTGTTTCGAATTAGTGTCCGTGTTTGTTTTCTCGTTGGTCTGAAAATATTACTCACTAAGTCTTATCACTTATCCTCTCTGTCATGTCTGTTCATTCCATTCCCCAGGTAATGATTGCGAGAATAGGGTAGACGATCGGGTAGAATGACCAGGCGTGTAGTAAACGGACCAAACCTTTTCCGCTGCCGTGTTTTGTTTGTTTAGCAAATAACTGTATTGGCCATTACCCTACCTTCATACAGTTACCAATATTACGTTAATAAATAAATAAGTTTGTTTTATATTCTGGTTATGGTTCCCTTATCCGGCACTGATCGATCAACCGCGCTTTGGGCGGTTGGGACCACGCAGAGGTGGCACCCGATCCGGTACCACCCGGACGGGCGCTACATGACACAATACAAAAAATATTAAACATAGGCCAAAAAACGTATTAAAATACCGAAAAAAGCATCAAATAGGTTGTTCAAAAAACAACACATTAAATATTTTATTATTAGTTTGTTAATATTATTACGTAAGAAATACAATTTGAGTTTGGGATAAATATATAATTTGTTATAAGTTAGTGTTAAGTTTGCAATTTTGCATTTGAGAAGGTTGTGTTTGGTCAAATTTAAGCTTGTTTGACTTTTGAACTTAAGTTTAACAGAAATGTTAAAATTGTTATGTATTCATTATTGTTGAACTAACTGGTGAATAGATGATTAGAGGGTATTTAACATAAGGTTTGTCCTTTTCTGGAACCATGAGTTCTTCAGAAGCTGTGTCCTTTTCTGGAACATGACTTGTGGAGGGAGGTAATTGTTTTCACTTCCTTCCTCTACCTCTCTGGAAAGGTTGATTCCCTTCGCCCATAGTCATGAGTGACTGACTCAAACATACACAAGATGAGAAAGTGACTCGAAGTTATGTTGCAGATTATTGTGAACTTGGACAAGCTTTTGAACTTATTTTCTAAGCTCTTGATTTTCTCTAAGGAGTGCCTGCTACTTTTGGTTTAGCTCTTTTAACGGAAGGTAGATAGCCTCTGCTTTGTAAGTAGCATAATAAGCTTCTTCAAGTGACATATTTGCAATGTTGCAGTCTTCATCCCGGACCATGCCTAAATCTTTCAAAGATAATGCAATGTTAGTGGCTCGGTGAAGTAAGAGCTTAATTATTGGCTTAAGGTCAGATGGTACATATGAAAGTACCTAGGAATCTTCATCAACTAACTCTGATCGCAGTGCAGCAAACACAGTACTTCTTCCTAGAATTTGCCATCTCTGGATGTAATGGCTGGTGATGAGAAGATGTGTGGAGCAAGAAATTCTCTTTTATAGTGAGAGAAAAGAATTGCATCCTCTTCTAGAGCCATATTCTATGCCTCATCATCGTCAGTGCTCACAAGAATGTGATCGTCCTGATCATTATAATGGAGCTTAACAACCATTTTACCTTTACCTTTGGTGATGTCTTTCTGAGATGAGGGTAAATGAGGTCTATCTAATGCAGCCTTAGCATCATGCTCTGTATCGTCTATCACCAGAGCATCTAACTCGGCAGCCGTGGCATCTATATCTTTCTTCAGTTGTAGCTTTTCATGAAGGTGTGTCTTCTCCTTAGCATTTTTTGCCTCAATCTTCAGTAATTGGGCTTCCTTAGCTTCAATCAGAGATTGGTATTCATGACTGAGCTTTCTTTCTTCTTCAAACATTTCCTTGAGTATTGCAACTCTGGATTCAACAACCTTAAGTTCTTCAGAGGGGTTGGCTTGTTGAGTTTGCTCGTTTGTGTTCTGTTGGGTTTAATCTTGTTGGTTATCTGGATGTGGTGATTGATGTGATGATGGTGGGTCTCTCTGAGTGAAGTCCTGAATAGTTGGAGTCCCTGTTCCGGAATTTTCTTGTGCCATTCCACCAGTCCCTGGTGAAGGACTATCATCATCTTCATTGTCAGAATGATTATCATTCTCACCGCCTTCTGGATGTTCATGAGAGGAATCTTCATCATTCTCGTCAAGATCTTCCTCTTCATCTGCAACCAAGTTTATGATGGTGAGAAAAGTAATCCTCTGCCCGTTTACTTCCTCCACTTCAAAGGGATAAACTCTGAGTGTTTGGGGAAAGGTAGGATTAAGTGTCATCTCCCTTTTGGTCTCTTCATTTGCAGCATTGAAGGCATCCATCAGCTTCTTTCCAACATCGTACGTAAGGTCGTCATGCATCAACATGTAGTGAGAGTAATCCTCAACTGGAAATATTGCATGGACATAGTTTTCCAGATTGAAGGCTATAACCCTTCTTTCTTTGTGATCAATCACTTTGGAAAGCTCCATTAGATCATCCTTTATGAGCTTTTGCCATTGTCTAAAGCATTTGACATGTCTTTTTATGGTAATTGTTTGGAAAATCTTCTTCAGATCAAGTAGTGCTTCCACATCGATCACTGGTATCTCTTGAGCCTGAAAGAAAGGTTTCAAGTTAGTTTTGTTCAAACTTACTTGTGGTTATCTGAGAATCAAAGAAGTATAAGTGTTTTTGAGCATAACTATGTATCCACAATAAGCTCATTCACTTGGACCTCTGGAGCAATTGGTGATTATGATATCGTGGTCAGAGGAGTGATTGCTTCCTCTCCAACCATTCTTTATGCTTGAGCCTGAGAATTAAAATCAAATTTAATGCTTAGAAATATTGTACAGAAGGGTGTTGAAAAGATATGTAATTCTGAGAGTTTAAGTTACTTCCAAGTTAGGAAGCTCAGAATCCATTTTTTCAGAAAAAGGAGCGGTCTCTGGCAACCTTTTTGGAGACTTGGCAAATGCGACCGTGTCTATTTCCAAGAGTTTGAGTCACAATCAAGATGTATTTCTACACCTTGAACCTGTGATTTTATGAATGTTTCTTCAACATTATTCACAATCTTGGTGTAGACTTCGGAAGAGTTATAAAAGTCCAAGACATCAACTGGAGACATTCCAGTAGGAGCAACACAGAGGAACTTCTTGATGTGTGCTTTGGATAGCATCTTCACAACCAGATTACTGTCTGGAGTGGAATAGATAGCCACAATCAAGTATGTTTCAACCATATGTGCTCCCCAATTCATTCTTAAGTTGGAAGACTAATCCTCTGGGTTGAAATTACCCAACAAGCGTTTGTTCCACACTTGCAAAACCTTTTCTCGTTGTTCTTTAGCAGAAGAAGCAGTTGCAGCTGAATTCTTGGATGAGGTCTTTTTGTGGTGCCATCTCTTATATATAATACTGAGTAAGATTTAGAGATAAGATGCTTGAATTCGAGAGTATGTTAGTCTATCTTTTCAGAAGACTAAGCAGAAAACAGATGATTAACATAAGGATTTGGAGAAAACTTAGAGAGTTTTTGCTGATTTGATGCAAGTGAAAATTTCGAATTTGGTAAAAGTTTTTGTCTCTTACTAAAATCCTTTATATATAGCAAGATAAAATTACATAGATACATCATACGTACAGAAATTCGTATGTGTATCTCTGTACATTACATCGGCGTGGTATACGTTTCTACTTCACATTAAATGCGAAGTGGGCCATGAATATTTATGCAACATGCATTACTTGCCGAGATTCAATCTCACCCGTTGAAATCAAACGTTTATTCATTAAGGGCTCTTATTCAATATCTATGCAATGATATCAATCAAAAAATGTTACCGTGCCCACTTAATGAATTTTGGCAATATGTATCCATAAGTCATTATTAGTGTGTGAGACTAAAAACCTTTGGTCTTATCATTTCAGAGAGCAAGTCTTGTTTTGTGTTACTTATCATGTAAATGGTGAAAACACAAAGCCCTAGACATGTTCGACTCTCAGAAAATATGTACTATGTTGGACTAATAGTTCTCACATACTTCATGATTTAAATGATTTTCTGAATTCCTATTTCAGAATTTACCACGGATATTTCTGAACTTCGGTTTGTATAAAATTAACCTGTAGTTGAGGTTTGGATATGTTGTACTTTAGGATTGTAGATATGCTGATACCAGTAACCACTCGCATGTATAATATTTTGAAATTACTTTTGCTAAAACTCTGATGTAAATTTTGGTTTGAAAAATTATGGTAGCCTGGTGGTTGGCTTCTTATATTATTAGATTGTCTGTGAGTCTGACAGGTGGATAAGGCTTCGTGTGGACGGGGAAACGTTCACATGGCCGGTCACGCCAACAGGCAGAGTGGCGATAATATTATTTAATGAATATTAAATGTAGCGGGACCCACAATGCGGTCTCGGGGCGTGACAAAGGTGGTATCAAAGCCAGGTTCATGGTGAACTTAGTTATGAGAATATATCTCTGCTCTGAGTAGTATGTCTGGTATCAACATTAGGTATTGATTTGTTAAGTGTCCAAACCTCTATAAGACTAATTGCGAAATGATCTTGACTTGGTATGTTCATGTTGTGCTGGAGATTGACTGAAATGGCTGACGGTCATAGCAAGCGTTCTGAGACTTTCAACGGTGGTGCGGATGACACCAGGAGTGGGAATGATCATACATCTCAGTCAGAGATTGTACCGACACTGCAACTAATGGCAACCTTGCTTCAGCAGCAGCAACAAGCCAGTCTTCTCCAGCAGCAACAGATGAACATTATCCAGCAAAAACAACAACTGAACCCTTCACCAAGAATGCAGACGTCGTATTATGAAAGATTCAAGCATGTTCAGTATTGTGAGTTTGCTGGAGGTTCTGATCCACTTGAGGCTTAAAATTGGATTAGTGGTATTGAAGAAAAGCTGGATACCTTGGAAATTCCCAGAGAAGCATGCGTTAAGGTCGCGATTCTCCATCTGACAGGGAACGCTGAACACTGGTGGAATGCCACCAAGCTCGCTCGCCTTGAAGCCGCTGGTCCGATGAGTTGGGATCATTTTAAAAAGAAGTTCCTGCAGCACTATTTCCCTACTTCAGTTAGGATGGCCAAGCACAGGGAATTCTTGAGTCTGCGACAAGGTAATCTCTTTGTGATTCAACTGGCTGAAAATATCATGAACTAGGGCGCTTTAGTCCATCGTATATGGCTTCCGAAGAGAGTAAGGTTGAGATGTTCCGTAAGTGCTTGAGGCCCAAAATTTGTCGAATGTTGGTGCCACTTATGGACTCAACTTTTGAGGTTGTATATAACCGTGCCATAGCCGTGGAAACTCAGCAACGAGAGGAAGAAAATGCTCGTCGAGGTTTTAAAAGGCCAAGTGAATCTCATGATGAAAGTGATCGCTTTGGATCGAGAAAGATGGAAAGGGAACCGGTCTGTAATCGTTGTCATCGGAGGCATGTAGGGGAGTGCTTTGGAAACACTACACGATGTTATAACTGCAGTAGCCCCGAGCATTTTCTCCGAGACTATCCAAAAAGAGGTTTACCGTCCCCTAGTGCTCCTGCTGGACAGAACCAAAACCAGAATAAGGCCAAGGGACGGGTTTTCTCACTGAGCAAGGAGGATGTCCCTAATCGTGATGACGTCATTACCGGTACCGTCTCATTCTTTTATATCTTGGAAGTTTGTGGCGTCTGTGAACTTTGTGCATGCTAAGTTATATGCGATGAGATTTGTAGAGAGTGTATCTTATGCGTATGTGGGGTAGAACTTAAGGGCGATTTGCTAATGTTGGAAATGAGTGATTTCCTAGCTGACGTGTTCCCTGAGGAATTGCCTGGTGTCCCCCCTAACCGACAGATAGAATTAAGATTCTGTTAGTCCCCGACACTGCCCCCAATTTTGAAAACTCGGTATGGTATGAACATCTATTTCAAGTTTCGGGACGAAACTTTGTGTAAGTGGGGAAAGATGTAATGACCGGGATCCGGTCATTATCTTTTAATCATATTTTCGGTATAGTTCGGGACGAATTAGTAAACGGTAAGTTCGCCAACAAGTTTAGGAAATTAAAATATAGACGAAATTAGGAATAATGGCCGGACGCGTTTGCCAGTTTGGTACGAATAGCGTTAAATTGATACTTGGTATTATATTAATAAAATAATAATAAAAATAATAAAATAAAGATATTTATTTAAATTTTTATACAACTTTAGTTCGGCTTAAATATCTCTCGGGAGTCAATTTCATAATTTTTCGGAATTTATTAACGCGTTAATTGGAGTCAAAAGGAAAATTAGGTGTATATTTTTATGTAATACCCATTGTACCCTTTTACTTATCTTCTTCTTCCCTACCTACCTTTTTTTTCATTCATCTTCGTTTATCTTCTCCGTCTTCCTTCAGCTTCTTATCGCCTCCTTCTTCTTCATACTCACTCGCCGCCACCACCGAGCCTCACCACTCCTCCGATCGCCACCCACGCTCACCGCCTCTCTCTCCCTCCGGCCTCCCTCTTCCACCGCGCCCTCTATCGACACCGCCACCATCAATCGGTCGTTGCACCTCCGTTTTCCCTCTCCGATCGCGACCCCCCCTCCGCCACCGTTCTTCTTCACTCCGACCGTTCTACTCCGGTAAGCTTCTTCCTCTCATTCGATTTGTAATCGAATTTTGGGTTTCGGTGTTTGTGTTAATTATCTCATTTCTGGTTTAGACTCGAATTGAAATTACTTCTCATCTGTTCAATTCTTGCTCTATTTCTTTCCTTTTGAGTACGCTAGTCTGCTCGTTCTTCGATCCTGCACCAAGTCGAGTCTTGTGGTGTGGTTTGTGTGTCGGGTAGTTGCTCTGGGTTCGTGTTGTGTGGTGACTGTCGAGTTTGGAGTAAGCGGATATAGCACAAAATTATTTATAGGTTTGGTAATTAAACTCGTGTCTTCTTGTTGATGTTAGTTCGATCTACGGTGTCTCAGTTTCCTATTTTTATGGTTACGTGGTGTGCCCTGTTTATGTGTTGTGACTGTGACAATTTTGAGGTTCAACTGCTGGATTTCTCTCCGTGAATAGACATCAACATGTGGTTTATTACCTGGTGTGTAATATATTATCTCGCCTCCAGGAATGAAGGTATATAATACGAAGGAAAATA
>JAYMSP010002205.1:0-25573 GCA_036897095.1 Plantago elongata
TTTGTTGTAATAAACACCCTCCCGGGGGGGGGGGGGGGTCCTATTCATAATTGGGAAGAGTTGCAATGTGAACATATGTGGCTTTTTGCGAACAGGTCCCTACAGAGATAGGAATTCGAACGGACACAACTTTCGAATTTTTCTGTTCAGACACATCCTTTGATCGAAAAGTTAAATCTGTTCAACGAACATACATATTTGTTCACTGCAAGTCCAACCGAGTTGGGCCTTTTCTGTTTCAGATTTCGATTTGGGCCTGACCAAACAAAATATGTTTTTGGCCTAAAAAGATTATACTCAGCCCTAGACCGCGATCCGCGGACCCTATGACCCGAGCCCGGGCCTGGCTCTCGGTGGAGCAAGGCAGGTGCGTGTGTAGGTTCACCTAGGTCTTCCCCCCTTCAAAAGCATGGGTGCCCTAAGGGCCAAAACCCTTAACCCAAGCCTTGGTCTTATATTTAGTTCCTTCTTCCTCAATTTTAGCCATGTGGGACATCTCCCATTCCAACTCTTGGCATTCCATATTCAATGCACCAACCAACACACTTTGAGCTTCAATTACTCTTTCACCGTTTAATGAATTTTAGTAATTCTTTCTCAAACATAATCCACTATTACAGTAGATTATACATGTATCAAGAAACTTCATTTCTTACATGTGGGGGCCCCATTGATTTAGGTGCAAAGACATGGACTAGCCTCAATTTTTAATAAAATTCCAACAGTTTACACCTGCAAAGGTGCAAATATCAGACCATATTTATTTGTTCTATAAGTCGTGTCAAATATCATTACATCCCCATATAAATTGTTATCATCCTTCATCATTGAGTCCCTCCATTACAAGCTGCATAGCTTGCCTTCCTCATCTATCTTTGGTGTTAGGTAGAACTGCGGATCCTCATTTTGTCTTGTCTTAAGCATATCAAGGAATTTTTGGGCATCCGCTCCATCCATAGCTAGTGTACTGAACCGAGTTATGAAGTTGATATGGCCCCTTTCATGATATGGTCCCTTTCAATGTGTCCTACATTCTCCTATCCACCTGCACTTGCAGCAAAGTATTTAAAGCCAACCGTTGGACGTACTTCAACATCTTCCATAACTTCAATTGCTTTTGCTTTTATGTTGATATAGTCCTTTCAACACAGTGTAAGTGACTCCATTGTTCTCTAGTTTGAGCATTGTGAAATCTCGAAAAATATTTTGAAGGGTCTATTTGAATTTAATTTGGAGACGAGAAATTATTTGGACTTTAAGTTGCTACGGTTTTTATGAGACAATATTTTATGGATATATAAATTGGGACGGACTATGATTAATTTTATTGGATTTGATTTGGACCGGCATTAAAGCCCAAAGAGGTGTATGAAAGAGTTATTCGATTAGTTGGGCCTGTTAAGTTTTATAAAGAAAATTTAACTTGACCTAGCTGCTATTGTAGGGACGGGCGTGTGTGCTTGGACGAGCAAAGTTAAACATGCACAACCTGATTGATTAATGTTAGCTAGTGGATTTTGGTGGTAGCTAATTATCTCATTCTTACAAGTCTTCTTCTCTTTCTGCCAAACTGATCAATTGAGAAGTAATTAAGGTATTAATCATTCTGGTTTGTCATGTAGTGAATTAGTAGTATATGTACCTCTCTTGGATTTTTTAGTTCTTTCCATGGATAATTGGTTGTAATTCAATTTTCTATGCTTTATCTTGCAAGATTACTTATCTCTAGAATTTTATGATGGCCTACTGGATGGTCAGGGAGTTTATCTTAATGATACAGGGGATTTGAGGTACCAGATTGATAAGTGAGGCACTAGTCGTGCTATGATACTTTTGATGGTTTTCAATTTAGGTAAGTGAAACTCTTGACACTTTTACTTTTGTTTTTCGTATTGTAAAGTATAAATACATCGCTTTTGATTGACAATCAACTTATGATTATTATATCAAGTAATGGAACTTGATATAATAGTCTATTCAAAATAGGATCAAGTATGTATGTCCCATAAATGTTTTTCTTGTGTAAGCGATTTGTGAAAGTGATTTGATAAAGAATAGATTATGTGTACGTACATTCGTGCTCATCGATATGCCTATGAAGTGTAAGGACCCTTATGTGTTAAGGGGTTGTCTTGCTTTGGAGTACTCCTTTGCGTTATGTGTATGACCCGTATGTGTTACAGGGTAATTGTGACCCCCATGTGTTGGGGATATGTTATGTGAAAGCTGGTCTATGTGCCACCACGGTTTGTGTGGCCATAGTGTATATTTGATTCGAGCTAAATGTGATGGCGTATTGTGATATGTGTTCCATGCAAATGATTTTCGACTATGTTTTTGATATAAAATGGAGTGTATGCTTTTTATATGTACTTGATTCGAGTAAAAGTGCCAAAAGCTCACCCTTACACCCCCTTTCAGATATTTAGTAAATGATCGAATGTATATACTTTGAAGTTGATAGACGGTAGACGGATGCTGGATTTTGGGAAGACTTTTATTAGATGTTCCGTACTCTGGAGAACTATGTTGTATAGGAAAATGTGTACTGTTGAGATTATCATTATGTATTGACGATTGTAATTACATTGTATGAATTTTAGATGCTCTGTTTATACCACTCTGAGATATTTTATGTATTTTGAGAATTAAAGTTAGGCTTCATCTTGGCATGAGCCCATCTCATGGTAGACAGCCGGTCGCGTCAAAGTGATTTGGTTTTGGGGCATGACAAGCATGGTTATGTTCCTCAATGTGCTTCGTGACCGTGTAAATTTTGTTGTCAGTGTCACAAGCTATAATTATCATAGCATGAAAATCTGTCTTTATAACACAATCTTGTCGTCATTTTCTTTTGTTTGGTTTTTCACCTTCTATAACTGTAGGTGCAAGAGGTGAAGGTGTAATCATTGGAGTTTTAGGTGGTTCTGATTTTCCTGAACGGCTGCATATAAAGTATTTTTGATAGACCTTTCCATTGTTATCAAGCCTCGACGTGCATTGTCTGGAAGAGAAACTGATTTTTGCAGCATGTATTTGATACAAACCATGCATGGCATCCAAACTGTTTGTTGTTATTCGTTTCAAACTCCCAGCAAAGTTGAAGTCATCACCAATAATGGATACAATGGTTGAGTTTTTAGCAACAACTATGGCTACACAAGGTTAGTCATCATGGTTTAAAATGCAGAGATCATGGATCATATGAAAGGGAGCATGACTTAAGCATAGTAGCAAGTGCTACATGTCACATGCTAGCTAATTATCATGACTACATGTTTTCAAATGCAGAGATCATGGATCATATGACAGGGAGAATGGCTTAAGCATACTAGCAAGTGCTACAGACCATATGCTAGCTAATTATCATGACTACATGTTTTCAAATGCAGAGATCATGGATCATATGACGGGGAGAATGACTTAAGCATACTAGCAAGTGCTACAGGCCATATGCTAGCTAATTAACATGACTACATGGTTTAAAATGCATAGATCATGGATCATATGACATGGAGCATGGCTTAAGCATACTAGCAAGTGCCACATGGAGCATGCTAGTTAATTATCATGACTGCATGATTTTAAATGCAGAGATCATGGATTATATGATAGGGAGAATGGCTTAAGCATACTAGCAAATTCTACAGGCCACATGCTAGCTAATTATCATGACTACATGGTTTAAAATGCATAGATCATGGATCATATGTCAGGGAGCATGGCTTAAGCATACAAGCAGGTGCTACATATCACATGCTAGCTAATTATCATGACTACATGGTTTTAAATGTAGAGTTCATGGCTCATATTACAAGGAGAATGGTTTAAGCATATTAGCAAGTGCTATAGGCCATATGCTAGCTAATTAACATGACTACATTATTTAAAATGCAGAGATCATGGATCATACAACAGGGAGCATGGCTTAAGCATACTAGCAAGTGCTACATGTCACATACTAGCTAATAATCATGACTACATAGGTTTAAATGTAGAGATTATGGATCATATGATAGGGAGAATGGCTTAAGCATACTAGCAAGTGCTACATGCCACATGCTAGCTAATTATCATGACTATGTTTTCAAATGCACATATCATGGATCATATGATGGGGAGCATGCTTAAGTGCTACAGGCCACATACTAGCTAGCTATCATGCCTACATGGTTTCAAATGCATAGATCATGGATCATATGATAGAGAGCATGGATTAAGCATACTAGCAAGTGCTAAATGCCACATGCTAGCTAATTATCATGACTATATGGTTTTAAGTGAAGAAATCATGGATCATATGATAGGGAGCATGGCTTAATCATACTAGCAAGTGCTACAGGCCACATGCTAGCTAGTTTTCATGAGAACATTGTTTTAAATGCAAAAATCATGGATATAATACAAACTATAACATGTAATCACGTGAACAATGTAGAAAATATCATAGAACATGACCTGTAGTTTGATTTGTACAGGTTCAACATGATCCTCAGTTGTTGAATTTGCTCCAATCAAATTTGATATATGCAATCAACAACTAATCAAAATTACAATCGTTTTTCACCGTAGATGAATGACAACAGTAGTGATAGATTTTCCACAAACAAACAAACCATAGAACAACTCTAACCTTGTGATTTTCGTAGTAGTTATAGGCGATGTGAACGATCATTGCAGCTTAGAAGCTCAGATTATCGTCGGTAGCAGCTCCGATGCTCAAAAAATAGCGCATCAATGAACATAGATAGCAACTCAGTATATAGGTGCAGAAACGACGGAGATCACAGCTACTGAAGCTAGAAGCTCAGAAACTCACAGCAGAAGCTCTGAAATTCGTCAATGGCAATAGATAGAGAAAGAAGAGAGAGAAAGAAAATTCATTTATGATTATGAGTTGAGGGTTTCAGCTTAGGGTTTTGTAGTTTTAATATGACCCGTATATGATAGTATGACCCGCGGGTTTCATATTTAGACCCACTTTCTCGCCCCTGGTTGGGTAGTTTTTGTCAACTAATTATTAGTTGGGATTAGTCTGTAATTTATAAAAACAATGTCTTAAGGTATCTATCTATAGTGTCTCTTAGGAGACTTTCTCATTTAAATTTGATTTAATTACATATACTAGTCAATGGTCCGTCGATACTCGATGGGACATGGGACAAAACTCAAAATAAAAAATGAATGGATCGTATATGGCATGTCGAAGTTGACAAACATCTTAAAACTTCAATGTAAGAAAATGGACGATGTAACCGCTTTAGAGCCTTCAACATTGTGCGGAAGTAATCGATATTGTAAAAATTTACACAGTTTTATGTGTATGTATGTATTTGTGAATTAAAGTGTTGAAAACCCGTCGGCTAGAGAAGTTGCATCTTCACTTATGTTGTTAAGTACATAGTTTAAGTTAGACTACAACTCTTCTATTTAAGGACTATTTCATCTTCATGTTTGCACTCATCATTCGTTCTTCTCAGCTCATGTCATGTATTCAAGCAAAAAACACAAGTTGACAACTTCTCGGGTCAACATTTCATCGATTACTACATGAAAATCTTTGGAATTAAGTAAAGAATGATAACCATTTCAAAAGATTCACTAACCTCTTTGCAGTTGATTTTTTTTCCTGGTAAATTAACTTCTACAGAAATTTGCAAGTATTTATTACATCCATTTTTATCTATATTCACCTGTCAATCTGCCCACCACACGTCCATTATTTTTATTACCCGAACTGTTGTGGGTGGGAAAGATATTCCACCTGCCTCGATTTATATTTATAATCACCTGTCATAGTTGGTCCGAGTTTTATTTTTCGTTAAAACCTGCTAACACCCGCCCGAACTCACCCCTTAGGAACATATGATGAGGCAATCCAGAGGAGTTAAGGTCATTTAGGAATTTTATAGTGTAAACCTCCTTGAGATAGTTTTCAAAGTCATCTTCCCTAACAATACTATTCAGGCATTTTTTTTACAGGACAAACTAATTTATCTCATGAACAATTTCATTTGTAGGTGCATGATAGCAGTTATCAGAAGTGGAAGCAATCCCAAGCCACTGAAAAAACTGAATGCCAAGGCTAGAAGGAACTTGGCCAGGAAGACTAAGCTTGTTGAAAAGCAAACTCAGAAACCTGACAAGTCTCTGAAGCCACCACGAGGAACACCAAGGAACACTCCAAGAATGAAGATCGATCTTAGATCAGATGATTCTAGAATTCCTCCTTATGTTCCAAGTAGATAAAAACCTACTCCTAAGAGATTCATTTAGAAATGTATTCCCACAGGAAGAACGTTTAGTCTAAATGGTTCTGTTTATGAGGCACGAACCTAACTCCTATTTTCTGTTTTGTGCAGAACGCGTCTTGGACTAAGGCTCAATGGCTATTTAATCGTAGATGCGGGAAGCACATGACAGAAGACAAAGCAAATTTGGTCGATTATAGAGTATGTAATACTGGACCAAACATCAGGTTTGCTGGAGGAGAATTAAATCCTTCCATAGTATTTGGCAACGTCAAATTGGGATCCCTTACAATCCCTGACGTATTACATGTTAAAGGTTTAAAATATAATCTTCTAAGCATGAGCCAGTTTGCAGATAGGGGATATTCGGTGAAGATCAAATCGAAATTCTGCAAATTTATTGACAATGAGTCAAAGCAGACAATCTTGGTTGCTTGACGGAAAGGAAGTCTATATGTTGCTGATTGGACATTTGCCACAACTGAAGAATTTCTCATGGTGAGTCAATCAGGTCACATTGAAGAACACTGGTTATGGCACAAAAGAATGAGTCACTTGAATTTCAAAACTCTGAACAAACTTGCCAAGAAAGATTTAGTGGTTGAATTACCTAAAACAACTTTCAGAAAGGACGGTGTCTTCTCTGCTTGTCAATTGGGGAAACAATCCAAAACCTATTTCAAGTCCAAAACCAGACATTCATGTGTTAGACCACTGCAACTATTACATATGGATCTTTCTGAATCATTTGTAACTAGTTATGAAGGCAAGAAGTATGGTCTAGTTGTTATTGATGACTTCTCTAGTTTTACCTGGGTTGTCATTCTGAAACAAAAATCTGATACTAGGGTGGAAATACCAAACTTGTTGAATAAGTTTGAAGTCATGAAAAACGACAAGGTGTTTGCAATCCGAACTGACCATGGTACTGAATTTGTCAATTAGTATATAAAACAGTTTTGTACCTGAAAAAGTATACAACATAAACTATTACATAAAATAGTGTTGCTGAAAGGGAGAATAGTACCCTTAAAGAAGCTGCAAGGACAACATGCTATACTCAGAACTGATGCATGATAAACAAACACCATGACAAAACTCCTTATAAGCTTTTGGTTGGTAGACCCCCTAATATCAAGCATCTTAAAGTGTTCGGTTGTAGATGTTTTGTTCTTAACCATGAGAGAGAATATTTGAGAACATTTCAACCAAAGGCAGATGAAGGTGTGTTTCTTGGTTATTCAATGAATAGCAAAGCTTACAAAGTATACAAAAAAAGAATAAAGAAGATTGAAGAATCAGTTCATGTAGTATTCTATGAAGGTAGCAAGAAAATACCCCTTGATGAAGAACTCTCAGATAGATTCAAGTAACTTATGATTACTGATTCTGAAGAAGAACCCTCAAAAAAGGAGAAACTCTGTCATTAATATAAAGGATGCGTCTGACGAAGAAAAGCACGATGTGCCTAGTAACAACCAGATGACTCTTAGACATGATTATGAATTTCCTATGAGGATTCCTGAAATGGAAACTGAGAATATTCATCATAGAGACCTTTCTGGAAGTGACCTTTCTATAACTCGGCCTCCAGAAATCTCTCACACTGAACAAGCATCTGATATTTATCGCACTTCTAGTGTACAAAATATCACTGATACTGAAGAAGTATCAAGTCATAATTGTAGTGATTCACATTCAGATCACGTAGATAGTGACCCTACTAGTTCATAACCTATTATGAAATGGATTAGAGATCATCCTGCAAAGGATGTGATTGGTCATATTGATCAAGGTGTTAGAACTAGGAGAGTAGTCACTAAAAATGCTGATTCTCCCTTTGGTTGTTTTATCTCAAACGGTGAACCTAAAACTACTGAAGATGCATTAAAGGATCAAGACTTGATCTCTGCAATGTATGAAGAGTTGGATCAATTTGAGAGAAACAAGGTCTGGAAACTAGTTTCATTTGTAGAAGGAATATATGTGATTGGAACTAAGTAGGTTTTTAGAAACAAAATGAATGAGTCTCATGAAATAACCAGAAACAAGGCTAGGTTGGTTGCCAAGTGATATATCCAGACTGAGGCTTACACTTTGATGAGTCATATACACCAGTTGCAAGATTGGATGCAATAAGATTATTTCTAGCCTTTGCAGCTCATAGTGACTTTAATACCAAATGGATGTTATGAGAGCATTTTTGAATGGCGAACTTGCTGAGGAAGTCTATGTTGATCAACCACCAGGCTTTGAAGTTTCCTCAGAAAGTAGGATGGTCTATAAATTACGGAAAGCTCTATATGAACTGAAACAAGCTCCAAGAGCATGGTATGATACTTTGGCGAAATACGTTCTTGAAAGTGGTTTCAAGAAGGGTGAAGTTGATAAAACTTTATTCACTTTAAATCATGAAGCGAAACTACTTTTAGTTCAAGTATATGTTGATGACATCATATTTGGATCTAAAGCCAAGCAACTTTGTGATGACTTTGCAAATCCCATGAAAAGCGAATTTGAGATGAGCATGATGGGAGAATTGAACTATTTCCTAGGATTGCAAGTCAAGAAACTCAATGATGGAATATTCATTAGCCAAATAAAGTATGCAAATGATATGCTCAACAAGTTCAGTCTAAAGCCTTCTGAAAAGAATGCTAAGATACCTATGAGCATATGAACCAAAATGACTTATACTGAATATGACAAGAGTGTTGAAGAACATAAGTTTAGAAAATTGGTAGGTTCACTTCTCTACCTTACTGCAAGCAGACCTGATATTCAATATGCAGTTGGTGTGTGTGCTAGATTTTAAACAAATCCTATGCAATCACACTAAAACATTACTATGAAAATATTGAAGTATGTTAAATGTATTGTAGAAGTTGGATTGTGGTATCCAAAGGATCGTGGTTTGAGTTTAGTTAGCTACTTAGATGTTGACTATGTTGGATATATGTTTAACAGGAAAAGTACCTCAGGAACTTGTCATTATGTGGGAACTAGACTTATCTCATGGTTCAGCAAGAAGCAAAACTCAATTGCTACTTCTACCACAGAGGCTGCATATATTGATGCTCGGTGTTGTGCATCACAAATTTTGTGGATCCAACAACTCAGAGACTATGGACTAAATGAAGAGAAACTCCCATTTTTTAGTGACAACACAAGTGCTATTGCGATTACTCAGAATCCCAAGTTTCATGCTAGAACAAAGCACATTGATGTTAGACACCACTTCATCAGAGACCATGTTGAAAGGGCAATATAGAGATACTACAGGTCGGCACGGAAGACCAAGTTGCAGATATCTTCACAAAGCCATTGCAAGAAAGCAGGTTCTTGAATTTAACGCATAATCTTGGATTAATTGAGCTACCTAAGAACTGAAAAGTTCTAAGGATTATGAGAACAAGGATGCAGAGAGTTGCTAAGTTTCTGGAACGGGTATCCAGATACTAATGGAAATATGGTACAAGTATATCCAAGTATCTGAAACGGGTATTCAGTTACTAAGGAAATGCATTTTTAGTCTCTGAGAAGGGTACTCAAAAAGGTGTAATATCATTTTTGTGAGGGGGAAGAAAATAGTACACAAGTACAATTCTCTGAGAGTTAAACTATGTCTAGAATTATGTGTTTTTACCATTTATATGATAACACACATAAAACAAGACTTGAGTTCAGAAAGATGATTCCAAAGGTTTTATCTTCTCACACGATGAGAGTGACTTGTGATTACACCAAGCCAAAACTTCATAATGAGGGCACTGTAAAATTTGTTGATTGACATCATTGCTGGTGAAGCATTGAGAGCCATCGATGAATTATTCACTTTGTCTCAACGGATGAGATTAAGCGGTGAGATAAAACTCACTGTACCGAGATAGTTATGGCCTACTCGCATTTAACGCAAAGCGTTACTTGTTATCACGCCAGTACACTGTAACAAATGCATAATGTATGTATGTATTTCGTAACTGTTGTAATTCGAATGCTATATATAAAGGATTAGACAAAAGACAAATACTTTTTGCAAATCCAAAATTCTACACTTGCATCAAAATAGCAATTTCTCTCTAATTTTTTGCAAACCTTACCTACAAATTCCATTTGATCTCTCCAATTCTTCTGAAAAAGAAGCACTAATCAAGCTTACTAATTATCTCGATATTTGTTCACCAGTCACTATAAAATGGCTCCTAAACGTGCTTCAAGTTCTAAGGCTTAAACTGATGTTGTTGCTGAAAAGCAAGCACCAAACCTGGACATTTCTAACAATAGACTCCAAGGGGATTTTAATCCTACCCATTGGACCACGAACCATTTAGTGCAATATGGTGGTGCTTTAGTGTAGAAACACCTAGAATCCATTATCCCAGAGCAGGCGGATAGGACTTCCATCCTGGTTATGCTTGAAAAACTAAACCTGAAAGAATTTCTTTCAGCCCTACCCAGTGAGACCTCATCACTTGATGTCATTGAGTTTTACAATAACTCGGAGGTGATCACTAAGGTGGTCAACGGGACTGAAAACTATCCTTCAAGACCCAGGTGCAGAACCTTGTGATTGATCTTGACTGTCAAGGTTTTTGTGACCTCTTTAGTTTGGTCAATGAGGGCGAGGACTATGAAATGAGTCACAAGGATGAGATACTGCTACAAAGTGCCTAAGAGACCTATAGCAAATTCTCTGATATGTATATTCCAGACACTCCCTCCACTTTCATTCTGGGAGATATCAGAGTGAGGCACTTGTGCAAGCACTGGAATGTGCTAGCCTATATTTTACACCGGGATCTTGATGGTATGAAGGGAGGAGCTGACCAGTTTAGCCTTGAGAGGTGGATGGCTATGTATCTGATGAGAAGCCAAGTCATGGAACAACAAAAAATTCCTTTTAATTGGGGTAAGTATGTGTTCATGAAGTTTGGCAAAGCTCTTAGAAGCATTTATGTGAAAATTGAGAAAGGCCTTCGCTGAGCCAAAGGCAATAGTCATATATGGACTGAAGATTTGCTATATTCTGGAGACATATGGTCTAAAGCTCAGAAACCCTGAGAAGCTTGAGACTAGTGATATTCTCTACAAGTTTATTATGGAAACTGGCTGAAGCGAAAGGTTATAGGAGAGCCTGAGGTTGCTGAGGAGGTTGCACCTTCTGAGGTGGAACCAAAGAACTGAAACTAGGATAAGTCATTATGTTGAGTGATCAAAATACTAACATATATTCCTAACAATCTAGTTGTCTCAATGGGTCGGCATCTATATCGAGTTACCCAGAAAGTATTGTTCATGGTGGTGGATGCCTTGTTTGATTACACAGCCATATTTGGAAGACTTGGAATCAACACCTTAAGATCCATACCATCGACCTTCCATTTTAAAATGAATTTCCCTACTCCAGTCGGGATAGGATAAATTGAGGGAAATCGAAGAGAGGCCTATGAATGTTATACTCTCTCGGCTAAAAGGATGTTCCGACCCCATTACAATGGAAATTCTAACCAGGACATAAAGTCTATCCCAGGAATGAAGAGGACGTGCATTCCCATAATTTCCAAAGTGGGAAGTATCCAAGAGTATAAGGTCATCCTTGATACACCAATAGGACATGCCCGCAGAAAAAGTTCCTAGGAGAGAATAAGATAGAACCAGATTGTGAAACCAAGGAGTTACATCTGTTTGTCGGATATGCAAGCAAGGTTACAAGAATTGGCACGGGAATGACAGAAGAATCTGAACTTAAACTGGTCAATTTCCTGAAAAATAATTTGGATGTTTTCGCATGGGGAACCGAGGATCTGAATGGAATTGACCCAAATATGATGGTTCATCACCTTTACGTGGACCCGAGCGTACAACCAACCCGACAGAAAAAGAGTGACCATGTAATGGAGCAAGACAAAATCATCGTCGGAGTAGTAGAGCGATTGCTCAAAGCCGGTCATATTCGAGAAGTCCACTATTCATCGTCCAAAAAATCACCGAGAAAATGGAGAACGTGCAACGGCTTCACCACCCTCAGTCAATTTTGTCTGAGGGATCCCTACCCACTACCTCAGATAGATACCCTGGTTGACTCAATGGTCGGATGAGCTTTACTTTGCTTCATGGATGCATTCCAAGGTTTTTATTAAATCAAGATGGCTAAGGAAGATGTTATCAAAACCGCCTTTGTTACGGCCAGAGGTGTCTACTATTTCAAAGTAATGCCGTTTGAATTACGTAATGTCGGAGCAACATACCAGCGATGGGTCAACAACATGTTCAAATAAGAGATAGGGAGAACCATGGAGGTCTACGTGGATGATATGTTGGTAAAAGTAAAGAAGAGATTCACCATGTCTCCCATCTACCGGGCAATTTTTTAAAGCTCCGACAATACGGGATGAAACATAATCATGCCAAGTGTATTTTCGGAGTCAAGGGCAGAAAATTCCTAGGGTATATGGTAATTGAGCGAGGAAAGAAGCTAATCCTGATAAAATCAAGGCTATCCTAGATCTTCCTCAGCCCAGGAACATCAATGAAGTACAGAGACTGGTCGACAAGTCATCTCCTTGGGAAGATTTATCTCCCGTTCTGTGGAGAAAAGTTTGCCTTTCTTCAAAGCTTTGAGAAAAACAAAGAACTTTGAATGGACTGAGGCTTGCATAGAAGCTTTTGAACAATTGAAGAAGTACATGGTCAACCCCCCTTTGCTAGCCATATCGGCACCAGGGGAGCCGTTGTACCTCTACTTAGTGATTTTTCCCGAGGTTGTTAGTTTTTTGATGGTTAGAATACTCAAAGATGAACACTTGTCGGTCTATTGTCTGAGTAAGCTCTAACATCGGCAGAGAAAAATTATTCCGAGATAGAGAAATATGCCCTTTGCATAGTCAATGCCACAATCCGTCTCCGACCGTATTTAATTTCGTATGAAATAATCATTCTCACAAATCAGCCGTTAAAGCAAATCTCGAAAAACCAGAGAAGTCCGGGCAACTAGCTAAATAGGCAATACAATTGGGCGAACTGGAAAATGAATACCAAGCACCAATAGCCAAGAAAGCTCAGGTTTTAGCCAACTTTCTAGCCTCTTATCCCCCCCATAAATGGTAACGAAATCCGGCAAGAAAGCTCTGAATTAATTCTTCAAGTGGCATGTTTGTCCGAGCAAACACTTGACGGTTGAATGGATAAAAACTCCCTGGAAATATGTATCATCGAACCATCAATGATTTTCGAGCTACCTCCTCCTCCCGTAGGGTCACCTCCTCCTGGCACTGTATGTCTGGGAGATAGACTCTTGAAAACTTTACGTTGATGGATCCTCCAGTCATGGGACCGGTGGAGTCGAATTTTTACTCCCCAGTCCCCAAGGAGCAGAGCTTGAATATGCTGTCAAACTTGATTTCAGTGTTACAAATCACGAGGTGGAATATGAAACTTTGCTAATTGGATCGGGTCTGACCTACAAACGATCATTTGGCGGAACCTTGTTGCGTTGTCTCGGATTAAGTGAAGCAAAAATTGTACTTGCCAAGGTACACAGAGGTTGTTGTGGAAATCACTCTAGAGGGCGATCGTTAGCACAAAAGGTGGCAAGGCAAGGATACTTTTGGCCTTCAATGGCAAAAGAATCTACCGAGTTCTCTTGCATATGTGACAAGTTTCAGAAATATGCACACATTCTGCACCAACCAAACCGACCTATGATAACATCTAAGATCACTTGCCCATTCGATCAGTGGGGATTGGATATTGTTGGAAAATTACACGTTGGAGTGGAACACAAGTAACATATCATTGTGGGAGTCTAGTATTTTTCCAAATGGGTTGAGGCGGAGCCTACATGCAAAGTGGAGGAACAAGATATCATCAATTTAATTTGGAGAAACATCATATGTAGGTTTGGAATACCAAGGGTTATAGTGCAGATAATGGGGGGAATCGTTTAAAAGCTTGGTGCGAGGAATTAAACATTGAACAAAGGTTCTCCTCGGTATATTACCCTTAGGCAAATGGACAAACAGAAACTACTAACAAAACCATCATCTCTAGCCTCCAAAAAAGGTTGAAATCCCGGAGTTCTATGGGGATATCGAACAACTGCCCGTACCTCGACTCAAGAAACCCCATTTAGCCTGGTATACAGCTCGGAAGTCGTAATCCCAGTGGAAATTGCAATGGAGACCTTGCGAATCCAAGGATACTCTCCCTCAGATAATCATCATAGTCGGATCCATGATCTCGACATGTTGGAAACTCTTCGGAGCGATGCTCTAGCAAGAACCTTAAACTATCAATTTGTGATGGCTCGGGCTTACAACAAACATGTTCATGTCAAGAGTTCTCGGGTCGGAGATTTAGTACTCAAGAGGACTGGTGGAGTTAAAAAGCCCAAGAAATTTGACCCAAGTTGGGATGGTCCTTATAAGATCATCTGAGCCAGTGTTAATGGCAGTTACGAGCTACAAGGACTTGATAGATCTGAGGTCAAGCGTACTTGGAACTCTCGGAATTTACAGAACTATTGTGCTTAGAGGCAAAAAATGTAATTTACATTTTCGATGCATAAGTAATTGGAATATGTACTATCATCAGTTCGTGTATATGAAACCACGACATTTTCCGTACAAAGTTGTCCTGTATCTACCGATGATTCTAGAACAAACTAGAACAAAACAAAAATGATTACACAAGCGCATTACAAATTGACAAGTATTCTACAACTACGACCGAGCCGTGGAGTCCCCAATTCTTGCAAACAAGCTCTCGGAATACCTGTACAAAGAAGAATGTGAATGGTGTAAGAACTAGAAGATACTGACAAACAAAGCATGCATAATTCTGACACAATACCAAATAAGAACTCAAAGGAAGATCAATCAAGATCCCTACAACAAGTCGGAGTCCGCAACCTAGTGTACTGACACAACCATCTAAGCTGCCACCTAAACATAAGAGGATAGGATCCAAGATGGTTGGTGCAAATACACATAATTGGAGACTCCGAGAACAATTGCAAGGCTTCATAGACATTGAGCCATGAGCAAATATCATCGATATGCTCCATTGATCAAAAAATGTTCTACGAGAAGTCGGAGTCAACGACCTAGTGCATGGACACCACCATCTAAGCTACCACTCAAATAACAGATGATGGAATCAAAGATGGTGGATGCCAACGCACGGGGTCGAAGACTCTGAGAAGCATGGATGGTGAAAATGATATTTTAACTATCCGTAGTTATAAGAGGTAAAAATTGCGACGATTGTAACACGTGCAGAGCATCCGACGATCGGAATTTTAAAGGACGCAGTAATAATTACGAAGTAACCGTTCCATTTCTCCACGCGTATGGATCAACAAATTTACCGCCCACAATTCGAGGAATAGGAATACAAAGAGACACAATCATAATTACTTAGCAATTTCTATTCTACCGTTTTAATCAATTGTTCTCAAACATTGATAGATCGGGATAAAACCCCGACCAACCAACATTTGGATAAAATTCTTAGTGATTATTCTACATTTTCAATCAAATGTTCTCAAACATTGATACATTGGTATAAAACCCCGACTCACCAATATTTGGAGAAAATCCTTGGTGATTATTCTACCTTTTTAATCAATTGTTCTCAAATATTGATAGACCAGGATAAAACCCCGACCCACCAACATTTGGAGAAGATCCTTAGTGATTATTCTACCTTTTTAATCAATTGTTCTCCAACATTGATAGACCTGGATAAAACTCCGACCCACCAATATTTGGAGAAAATCCTTGGTGATTATTCTACCTTTTTAATCAATTGTTCTAAAACATTGATAGACCGGGATACCCTGACCCACCAACATTTGGAAAAAATCCTTAGGGATTATTCTACCTATTTAATCAATTGTTCTCAAACATTCATAGATCGGGATAAAACTCCGACCCACCAACATTTGGAGAAAATTCTTGGTGAATATTCTACCTTTTTAATCAATTGTTCTCAAACATTGATAGACTGGGATAAACCCCTGACCCACCAACATTTGGAGAAAATTCTTAGTGATTATTCTATATTTTTAATCAATTGTTCTCAAACATTGATAGATCGGGATAAAAATCCGACCCACCAACATTCTGAACCACATTATCTTATTCAAAAATATGGGATGGATGAAGATACATCCTAAGGAATTTCATTTCACCAAAAGGATTACAGACACTTAAGTTAGAGTACCGAAATATAAAAACATGCAATATTACATAGTTAGTTAACAAAGTTAGAGCCTGCGACTCGGCCCTACCAGGGCGAGCCTGAGCTGCTTCTTGATGTCGGTGAATTCTCTTTCGTGTCCGTTCTTCCTCCCTCATTTGGATGATTCAGGGGCATAATGTTGGACCATCTTCAGGATCAATAATAACATGATCTTCATTGGTTCCCTTCCCAGAGTAAACATGTGGATTCCAGTACCCACACCTGCATAATACATAGTGATTATAGTCATCATCTCACGGCTTGGAGTGGCTAACAGACTCAGTGTATTCCTCAAACCTGGGTAGATATGTATTCGCCTTATATGCAGCTCGGAGATAATGAGACCAGCAAGCCCATTGCGCTTCCTTTCGATTAGCAGCATTCATCCTGGTAAAATATAAAGAAGAAAGAAGTTTAGAATTGAAAAACCAAGATAATGTTCGAGAAAATAAAGAAAACCAGGTATTTCCGAGAAATTATAAGCTCTGATCCAAACCTCAAAACCTTCCAAGATTAAATGCGTCAAATGAAATGGTTAACTTATGATAACATTGGCTTAATTTATAAAAAAAAGGTGAGTTTTCAACTTCCTCGTATTGGGCCTCAATAGTTGTGCCACAAAGGAAAAAATTGGGCCTTTAAACCAAGAAAGTCACTATAGCCCAACCCATCCCTTAACAACCATACGTCGGAAGCCAATACCGACCAAAAAAGACACATAGAAGAAACGCTACGATTTGATAGAAAGATTTTGATCAATCACCTCGACCATCCAAAAATACACAAGAAACCTAAGAGAGGTTTAAGGTGAGGGGATTAGAATCAAAAAATAAATTACTCCCTCCCATAGGCCGGGGGAGATAACCTTGTCCAAATAATACCTAAAATTGTTCGATATAAAAAGAAAGTGCAACATTCACAAAATATACCGGGCACATATGCTCGAACTTCAATTAAGTATGACCCTGCCTTCATCTTGCTACTCCTTAGTCTACTACTCAAATTTCGGAGGCATTTCATCAACCATTTCCTCGTCCCCATTAGTACCGGATGGACCAGCCCCTAATGCCTCATGTATAATCGATGTCGGGACAGAAGCATCTTGATGAACTGGGATGTTGTCATTATCCCTTCGAACATATCCCACTATAGGGCCTGGGAGCTCCATCCAAGCTTCATTAGCCACTTACCATTAATCCTCGGGCAAGAGGCAACCAGCATGTACCACATTGGGGAACCTTTTGAGGAAGAATAATACCACCTCGGCATTCATATGAGTCGGAGCAACCAAAGGCCAGAACTCGACCAAAATCAGAGTGGCACTGTCACATCCACCGGCAATGTCCCCATTGCTCCATCCTTCAAGTGGTCAATCTGGATCGGCGTCGGCTCTACCTCGGCAGGAAGAAGTCCAGCTCGCTTCAGCTGTGCAATGCAGTGCTGAAAAGCTTCCTCCTTATTTGTTGACTTCACTTGCATGTTAGTGAAGTAAAAAGCATGGGATTCTAGGAAGTCAGCAGCATCAAGGAGTCGGGTACACTTTGCCTCGGCGACCAGCGCATTCCTCATCCTTTGCTTAGGTTCGGTAAAAACATCAATTTATTTCTGCCGAGCTTCGCTTTCAGCCCGAGCAGCATTCACTTGGCCCTGGAGAGAAGACATTGTAGTCTTCGGACTCACAATCTCCTATCGGAGCCTCGCCTTTGATGACTCCTTCGCCCGGGCAGTATCAGCCAAGCCCGCTCGATTTCAGCCAGTCGGGCCTCCAACTCCTGCCTCCTACCATCCTGTTAGACCTCAGCTCCCGCATTTCATCATACCGGCGCATGTTCCTCTGGGCACGGATCATTCCACCCCAAGCAAGGTTCATCAGCTAAAACAAGATGAAAAGAAGTTAGTTGTGAAACCTAAATCTTAAGGTCACAATAAGAATAGCAAGAAACTACCTCGCGGGATTGCTCAACAAGAGCCATGTGATAAGCATCCTCATTAAAGTTCAATTCATTAAAAAAAAGATAAGCATCCCCATCCATTTGAAAGACCTGGGATTCATCTTCCTTGGAAAAACCCCAAGGAGCAGCCGGATCATATGTGACCCTCATGTTACGGGGGCCACGACTCAGTTCTTCAAGGTCTTCTAGGGGCCTTTTTACTTGAGCTCTGTCACGAGCATCCGAGCCACCAGAAGAGTCCACCAACCAAGGTCGATCAGTAGAACTTGATAGAATGCTACCACCAGTACCTCGGCCACCCCCTCACCGAGCAAGACATTGAAGATCTCTCCTAGGGGACGCATTCCCACCCGAGATATTACCCTAGCCAGTTCCTGGGGCACGGGGAGTGGCTCGGGTAGTTGGAGCTTGACCAAAACCCCCAACTTAAGCATTGGACCACCGGGCTCCAAGTGACTTGCAATGTTGACAAGCAGGGTAATGGGTAGCCTCACCACCGACTTGGCGGTCCTTACAGAAGCCATCTCCCTAAGCTCATCATTTCCTCTCGAAATCCAATATCCTGCAAAACCAATGGCGAGATAAGTTTAAAGTTTTCAAAGAAAATACAGACATACAAGCGGAAAAATCTAGTCAATCACCCTCACCCAAAGACTTATTATTTGTATACACTTCCTCAACAGTTAACTTAGCCAAATAAGGCAATGGCTGATTCACTAACACATAGGGGAAATAACACTTAGCAGGTTCTAAGGTTTCTAAACTATTGAACAATCTCGGACGAGTATTTTTCCTCCCAAGCTTCAGTGGTTTCGGCAGATTCCCCTTGAAGAACTTCAAAGGGACATCTGTTACCCCATTGGCACGAGTATCTCGGAAGTAAAAGTATTTGGCCACCAGTCTAGACCTTGGGATGAAACCAAGTCCTGAAGAAACTTAAAACCCTTCCGAGCCAAAAAGTAGTAGAAGTGCGTATTCCCTGGACAACGAGCAATCTTGAAACAACGTAGGAAGTTGACCACGTTGCACTCCACATTTCGATTCTTCATCACGACCGCCCAACAGATGATCGTCGCCATCCCATTTGCAGAAATTTGGGTCGGGCACATGGCTATCTCCCGAAGAATCTCTTGCAAGGAAGGATGAATGGGAAGTCTCCATCCGGCTTCAATCTGAGCAACAAACGCCGATACATAACCCTTTGGAGGATTATATAGGGTTTGTTCATCATTAGGGATGTGGAGCTCGATTTATGACAGAATTTGAAAATCGAAGCACATCTTCGTCAACTCCTCCTTTGTTACGTTGGAAGCACAAATGGGGAGGATTTCATCTTCATTAAGCTCAGCCTCGGGATTCAAATCCCCGATAGGAACCTCCCTGAGCTCCTTCACATGAACAACCCTTGCAAGCCTTACTTCGGGCTGAGTGCCAGTACTGACGCCACCTCCAATGTCTTCACCATCAACATCTCTAGACTCAGGCTCCTGCTCGGCCATCATAGCTCGGTGGTGTTGAGCAGTCTCCCGACCGCCAATGTTCAGTCGCTCGATCATTGGTTCTTCCGGCTCATCCATCAAAGCTCAACGATGTTGAGCAGTCTCCCGATGCCAATATTCATTCACTCAACCACAAGATCATCAGGAAAGCCATAAATCTGGGAGCATTACTTACCGGGGTATGATAAGAGCTTTTAAGGCTTCCCAACAAACCAGAGGAATCATGATGATCCCCATGGAAAGGGGTCTCCTAGATGTGTTCACGGTGTGGGAGGACTCAACCATCTCATTCCCGGTATCAGAATCACCGGACTCTATCATTGAATCTGTAACACCCCGGATCTGGTTCAGACGTCAAGGGTTGTGCCGAATATTCCAAATACATATTTATTAAAATATCAAACATTATCCGTTACAACCCAATGTACTGGATAAGTTAAAACAGAAAAATAGAAAACACACATTTCAACTTAATAGTTCAGCAGCGGAATTCAGCCAAAGTCCATCTGTCTGCTAGCTACACAAACTTGTCTTCGTGCTCAAAATCTGGGAAAGAGGGATTATTAAAACAGGGAGAATGTCAGTCACATGGACTCAGTGAGGATAATCAAGCATGCATGAATATGCGTATAAATGCAACAATGAACAAACCAACACACACGGTGATCAGGCAGTTATTTTTTAACAGTGGGGAAACCGCAAACGGGAACAGTAACAGTAATCGTTGTAGGTATTCCACCTGGTGACAGTAACAGTATGGGGTCGTGGCATGGTGATCCACCCAACGGCAGTAACAGTGCAAGACCGCGGCATTGAATCCCACCCGACGACAATAACAGTAACAGTATGGGGTCGTGGCATGGTGATCCACCCAATGGTAGTAACAGTGCAAGACCGCGGCATTGGTATACCACCCAACGACAGTAATAGTAACAGTACAGTAGTGCTGCAACTGACATCACCGAGCTAAACGGGTATCCCAACGGTTTCCCAAAACAGTTTTTAGTGTGTGGTTGCAATTTCAGGAAAACAGTTTTCGTGCAATACAGTGCATGAAGATCAGTAATATGATTAATATGCAAGTTCAGTAACAATATCAGTAAACAGGATCAGTAACAGGATTAGTATACGGAATCAGTAACAACATCAGTGAGCATGATCTGTAAACGGGGTCAGGGTCAGTAACCAGGATCAATAGAACGGTCTCAGTGTGCAGTGTAAATCAGTAGCTAAGATCTTAAGGTAGGTAAGGTTTCCTAATACAGGTCGTCTACAGTGATACATTTAGTCAACTAAATCGGTAAACGAGTCGGGGTCGGTCGGTCGTCGTCGAGTAGTCGCAGTCAATGTTAGACAGTCAGGCACATAGACAGGTACATAAATGAAAATGTGAGGAATGAACAGTAGAAAATTTTCCCAGGGCCGGATGCCGAAAGCTCGTAATCACTCACATACAAGTATATAAACATGAACAGATGCAGGAATTGAAATGCGATGAAAGGTGGCACTTTAGATTTCCCAAGGCCTGATGCCGAAAGCCAGTTATCACTCATCGTATATATCTAGCACGCCAGGAGACTCCGTAATTCCTGATAACAGATAAACAATACTACTTAAACTCCAGGCTCAACTATTAGAAGACTCCTAATAATTTCCAAACATTAAGACGTCGTTTCGTTACACTAGTTTTTAAATCCTACGACGTATACAAACGTGTTCCATATCCGAATTCCTAATTATTTACGATACTTTAATCAATTAAATATCCCACGTTTGAATTACTTGACACTATTTAGTAAACTCGACCTTTAAACTTTAAACAAGTCCTAAAAAAAATTATTTCCTTTAAAACCGTCAAGGTGATACTTTATTTTATTTTCTAAAATTATATCCGGTATATTATTCCTAACAGGTGCAACAGACGACAAGTCTGTCTCAGTATAATTTTCCAAACCTATATCCGGTGTATGACTCTTAAAAGATAATTTTTGACAACAAACAACAAGTCTGTCCCAGTATAATTCCAACCTTTAACAGTAACTGACCAATAACTGCTTCAACAGTGCAATACCATCAAATGTATTATTATACAACAATTCCCTAGTCGACGGCCAGTCGACGTCTACTTACAATCCAACGGTATACAGTCTAATTTACTAAGCAACAGTCCGCAACCTGCGGCAATTATTTTACAGTCGACGGCCAGTCGACATTATATCCAATTACAGTTATACTATATACAATATTTAATATCACCAGCTACGCTAGTAATTTAACAGGCTAAAAGTATAATTTAATTCTCCAATAACTGATAATAACCGATACTTACGATAATTAATGTTAACAAACGATAATAAACGATACTAACGGGGAACAAACGCGACATTAACCGAGCGGGTGTCAAGCACGAGGCGACATGCAGCGTGATGTCAGTCGAGGCGGTGTTTGACGGAGCGGCACGACTGCGAGGAATTATCAATTAATTTCACGCTCGTTATCCGAATAGAATCGAAATACGATTGTGGTAATTACCGGAATAATTGGTCGAGTAAACGACTCTATTCCGGGAAAAAGGAGGAGCAGTCGGGAAGTGGTGGCACGGCGGCCGGAGATGGGCGGAGCAAGGTGGCGCAAGGGTGGGGTAATGGTGGATGAAGGAGGAAATCGAGTAGAAGGGGAAGAGCAGAAGCAGTGGAAGCGGAGCAAGGTGGCGCAAGGGCGGGGTAATGGTGGTTGAAGGAGGAAATCGAGTAGAAGGGGAAGAGCAGAAGTAGTGTAATGAGTGTGGTAACAAATGGGACCGGGCTTACTATTTATAGGGGTGGAAGGCGGTGGCTGATGGTCAGCCGTGGCACCGGAAACCACCACGTGTCCGGCCACTTGGCCGTATCTCCGCCTTCATGTGATGACTCACGGATTTTCCTTCCAACACGTGTCTCCGGCCGTCTCTTGCGCGTGGGTACGGCCCCCACGGCGGCACTGCCGCCACCGGCCACAAACCGTTCGCGGATCGGCCTTGCACGGAGTGGGGACGGATGAATGGCACGGACTGGCGCAGCTCGATCCGACAGCAGTTGCGGAGGTGAGCGAGCAGATTGGCGCGGCAATGGCACGGGCGCGGACGGGGACAAGCGCGGCATGGAAGATGGCGGCACAGGCATGGTGGAATGGTAATTTGGCACGGTCAATTGGGAGTAACAAAGGGATTGAGCGATTTGGGAAGAAGAAGGAGCCAATTTGACTAAAATACCCCTGCTGGAAAAAGAAGAGGAAGAAGAAGGCGAGGGGTATTCCGGTAATTTAGCCATTATATACAACTGGCTCCTTCTGGCTTCCGAATGGCTCGTAATAAAATCCGAAAAAATACAAAATCGACTCTCGGGCGCTTTTTGATTCAAACTCGAGCCATATGAAAATTAAATAAATAATTTTTATTTTATTATGTTTATCATTATTTTATTAATATATTCCTAATTCTTGATTTAACGTCGAATTCGCTCGGCGTTAAAATTCTAACTTCGACCCAATCTACTTATGTAATATTTTCGCTCGTGCGAAATAATAAATTAATTTTTCGGATACACGAAGAATTTTTACGGACCTTACATTCTCCCTCACTTTAGGGAATTTGGTCCTCCAAATTCGACCTATCCTCGGTGAACAGGTAGGGATATCTCTCTCGCATCTCAGCTTCCTTTTCCCAAGTGGCCTCTTCGAGGGTATGATTCTGCCAGAGAATCTTAACCAGAGGAATCTGCTTGTTTCTAAACTCTTCACTTGGGTGTCTAAGATTCGGAGGGGTTTCTCCTCGTAGGTCAGGTTTTCCTCGAGTTTAACTTCAGTGGGTTGGAGTACATGCTCAGGATCGGGATGATACTTCTTAAGCTGGGAGACGGGGAATACATTAGTTAGATTTAGCGGTAGTGCCATTTCATAGGCAACTGGTCCCACTTTCCAGGTTATTTCGAAAGCTCCGATGTAGTGGGGTGCAAGTTTTCCTCCTTTCCTGATCCGCTTAATTCCTTTTCTCGGGGAAACCTTCAAGAACACTTATTTCCCCTCTTCGAATTCCAGGTGCTTCCGTCGACGGTCAGCGTAGGACTTTTGTCTGTCCTGAGCCGCTTTAATCCTTTGCCTTGGATCCAGTTTCGAGTACACCGTGGATCCTTGTAGCAAATCGAACAGCACTGGAGCATCCCCTGGGGTTCTACATAGACGAATGAAACCCTTTCCAGCAACTCTTGGAATTGAGTCTCAAGTTTACGGAGTTCTGCTGGGGCCATTCGATACGGTGTTCGAGATACTGGTTCCGCTCCAGGAAGGGTTTCTATAATAGACTCTATTTCCCTATGCGGGGTAGTGCGTTGAGTTCTTCCGGGAATACATCCAGAAATTCCCCTACCACCTTGACATTTCCTATTTTGGTTTGGGTCCAGTGCCGGGTTAATCAAGTAGGCTAGGTAGGCTTGGCGATCGAACACATCCTAGTCGACAAAGGTCAGGCCAACTCACAGAGTGCCGCAACGGCTTATCAAACCTATTACACGTACCTTATCACACGCATGAAGGACCTTATGGTTAAAGTTTTCAACAAGTGCCAAACTGGCAATCACCGAGCTAAACACAAATGTCGAATGGTAGAACATGAGAACAATCACTGATGCCGAGTAGCAGATGACACTGACAAATGAATGTGCCGAAAGGCGAGTAATACAATCAGAAGTGAGGAACAACAGGTATTAAGGACAAACAAGGGTACCAAATGACGGACAACAAAGTGCCGGTTGGCGGGTAACAAGGTTAACACAAGTGCAGGATGGCGGGATACGATTATAGATAAAGGTGCCCAGTGGCGGATAACAAGTTAAGGTCAATCAACGGGTGCCGGTTGGCGATCAATAACTTTAGACAGTTTTTAGAGCATGGGACAGACACAAGTGCCGACAGACAGTAAAACTGAATAGACACCGAACATTACATTCGGTTATTAATTCACGAACCCTTTTAAAGGTCAGAGGGAGTTAGTGAAATGTTGGTAAGGTTAGTCGTTCTACTGGTCCTAAAGTTAGGTCAGATGTTACGACTAAGCGTAACCGAATATAGGGCTTAACAGTAACAGTAAGAAAGCATAGAACTTACTCCCTGATCCGAACTCACGACTATGGGTTCTAGTCCTTCTTTCGGTCTCACGATGTTCCGTCACTTGATGGGTTGGTTTCTCCCGCTCCGGGGTTGGAGGAGTGACTTCCGGGTTTGGGGAAGCTGGTTGTGGGGGTGTATACTCCTCTCTCTGAGCTTCGGGTTGCTGGCTATCAGCTTCAGGCATTTTACATGTCTGAAATGCGGATAAGTGTGCAACGCGGTTAATAACCGATTACAGGTACGGTAAGGGTTAGGATAGGCAGTCACTACTTAAATCCCACAGGACATCTTTCGTTTATCCTAATTCCCTAAAAGCTTTAACTTAGAACCTGTTATTCCTTGAGTTAAGGGTTTCAGGTTAGCTAAAGTATAACGAGTAAATAAGTTCAATCCGGCGTTTTATTCCTAAGACTTCCTTAAATATATACTTACAAGACTTCCGGTCGAGTTGACCGGTTTATTTCTAATTTACCTAACCAGTACACAC
>JAYMSP010002206.1:0-25566 GCA_036897095.1 Plantago elongata
ACTCTCGCCTTGGACATCCGGGACCAGCTATTCTTAGTGCTCTTAGAAACACTAATTTAATTCATTGCAATAAAGTTTGTTCTTCCTTTTGTCATTCTTGTCCTTTAGGAAAACATATAAAATTGCCCTTTTTCAAATTCTTTGTCATCTACTTCTATGCCGTTTGACATTTTTCATATTGATTTATGGACATCTCATGTTTTAAGTTCAATGGGTCATCGCTATTATGTCTTCTTTCTTGATGATTATAGTAACTACTTATGAACTTTTCCCATCGCACATAAATCACAAGTATTCTCCGTGTTTCTCTCTTTTCAAAAGCTCATTCGAACTCAATTTGAAAGAGATATCAAAACCATTCAATGTGATAACGGTCGCGAATTTGATAACGGGGCAATTTCACACTTTTTGCAAAAATAATGGCCTTCTTTTTCAATTTTCCTGTCCCTACACCTCACCTCACAACGGGAAAGTCGAACGTGAAATCAAGTCCATTAATAATATCATGCGCACCTTACTTGCACATGCATGCGTTCCGCCATCATTTTGGCATCATGCCCTTGACATGGCTACTTACCTCCTCAACATTCTCCCCACCAAAATGTTGTCTCTCCCTTACTCCCCTACTCACATTCTTTTTCGGAGAACACCTTCCTACTCCCACCTTCTGGTTTTTGGATGTCTATGTTATCCACTTTTCTCTTCCTCAACCATTAACAAGCTTCAAGCTCGTTCTACCCCATGTGTTTTCTTAGGTTATCCTAGTAACTATAGAGAATACAAATGTTACGACCTGTTAAGCAAGAAATAATTATTTACTGACATGTTCTTTTCGATGAAAATTACTTTCCCTTTTCTACAGCTCTTAACTCACTACCACCCTCTCCCGAAATTTGGTGATCTATCTCACGCAGAATCATCCCCACAAGGCCGAAACATAAGCTTTTAGTCATCAATATCGGAGACTCGGAGTTTGACTAGATGAGTTGAACATGCTTGATAAGGTTTTAGCTCGATATGTTTGGTTTGACATTTGAACATTTAGTCCCACCATTTTACGTACCGAGTGAAATAATCAATGGAAGACATGGAAGTGTCAAGTGTGTATAATGAGTTAATTAGCCTATAGGGGTTGAAAGTTATCATATGGAATGGTCCTATACATTCCTGTCAACCATTATATATGTCTGGTGGTTGTCACTTGGCCGTTCAAGTTTCAACAGCTAACCAAATCGCAAGGCCATGTTCAACATGATCTATCTCCCAATATTTCCAATCTGCCTGGATTCTCAAATCTCCCCTCACAGATATTTCAGTGCCAAACACATACTCATGTGATTTGTCCAATAGCATTCTAAATTGGCATATAATAAATTGTAAACATGCACGTATTACTATTTAGTAATTATATCAGTCTAAGTATATCAAAAGTGAGATTATTCATATATTGATAATGAAAATGTTTGATCGTGCAAAATAGAGTGACTAAATAGAAAGACAGAAGGAAATTTAAAATGTGTCTTTGACTTGTTGTTTTATACAATTGTTCATAGAAATAGGATCTATATCCAACAAGTGAGTGTTGATTGATAACGTTTAATCTGATTAAACACTTTTGTTGATAAACATCTCTAACGATAACGACACATCTAGAGATGCGAATTATTTAAAAGGTCGAGGAAATTATCCATATGAATCAAGTGTCGTGGATTGGAAGATTATTGTAGAAGAACCCAATTCTGATTTTTATATGCACACAAGGTCATAATCTCCACCATGGCAATTCCTAGTCATAATTATGTCTCTATGTGGTACTTGTAAATTGTAATTTCACTCTCAATATGCACAAATAAATACTTGGTCCCCTTTTAAGAAGAAAAAGATGCATTTTCCCTAAGTTTTTGGATAATATTTGGATAATAGCCATATATGTAGTACTACATAATGGGAAAAGTTCGAAAAAAAACACCTTAAATTGTGATATTTTCGAAAAAGTACATTTAGTTGTACTTTAAGTTGATATTGTGTCGAATTTAAGTACATCGTGACACGTGACAGCTTAATTACATGACACATGTCACATTGAAAAATGCAGAAATATGATGGACCTAAATATAAATATGATCGTCTTTATTAATTGTAAATAGATCTTAAGTTTTAACAATATTACTAAATTAACCATATAAATATATATCTCTATTGAAAATAATTTATAAACAATAAAATCACTTACAAAATTCAAAAACCCAATTAAAAAGTTTATTGTAGCAAATTTCGTTTTTGAATTTTTATTTTACCCATAAATTACGAGAGAGTGATACATGTCTCCCCTTTTTTAATTTAATTATTTTTTAATTGTTATTTATTTTTCATATATCAAAATTTAATTTAAAATTATAATTGATAATTTTTCAGATTTTTATATATTTTTTTAATAATTTAAAATTAATTTCTCCCCTCTTTCTTTTTCTTTTAGCCTTCTTTTATATTGCTTTTACAAAATAGGGTTGATTTATAATAATTAAAAATTATATGATAAAATTAAAAATTGTTAAAATGTATTTTATTTGCAATTTCACTCATCAAAATTTTAAAATCTCGATGTGACACATGTCACGTAATTAAGTTGTCACGTGTCACAATGTACCTAAATTAAATACAATATCAACTTAAGGTATTAAAATTAAACGATAACAATTAAAAATATTTTTTTCGAAAATTTCACAACTTAGGATATATTTTTGCGATTTTTCCCATTGCATAATACTCATTCAACAAGAAAAAGATGCAATTTTCATGCACACATATGTTGGATCTTTGTCATCAACCTAATCCACTTCTCTTTTTATTCCCTCTTAGTATTATTCTTGACATTAATTAATCAAACAGTTTTGTCCATATGCACACACCAACATGCATCATATTTCCCCTTTTTTTCCTCACATTTCATACAAAGTATATGGTTAAAAAGAACACAAGAATGTATTCTCTTATAAAATAAAAACATTCCACTCATATTCAAACAATAATTTGGGCCCATTTTATGATTTGATTGAACATAGTCCACCAAAGCTATGTGTGCTTATCCTAAGCAATCAAACACTTGGTTCATAAATTCATAGGTCTAAAGCTTCTTGGGTTGCCAATGTCCAATGTAATATTAAACCGTTTGTTAATGTTAACTAATTATGTTAAAATCTTAATAGCAAATCATCTTAAAGTCTAAAGCGCATCCGACAAATGCTGACTTCATTACTTTTTAACTCTTTTCGCCATTCATTCATCTATTTATTTTTCATCGTCGGATAATTAACTTTTAATATAATATTTTACGAATATGTTAATTGATCTTTCCATGTGTTCTCCACTCTATTTCCAACGTATACAATCCGAAACCACATTCAACAACAACTCAAACCAACTCAACACAACTACATTTCCTCAACTTTCACATATTCTATTTTTATACGTCACGATTAAATACATTATAACTTTAATAAATTTTAAAATATATCACACCGATTTTATTAACTCACCATACAGGCACACTTTCTCTAACAAAACTCTATTTATAATTTGGGAGAGATTTAAAATGTAGTTGTTGGTAGATAGCTGCCGACAAAATATCGATTTAGGGATTATATGACAAGGAAAAGAAAGGGGAGCCATGTTGTGTTGTTGTGTTATGTAATATTGGTACAAACAATTGGATTTTGAAATCTATAGTATGCTGTCGGGAATCTACGCTATTCTTGTCTTCTACTCATTATATTCAAAATCCATTTTCAACACTTACATTTCTTGTCACCCTCTGTCGATGTCTCATTGGTTCTTACCTCCTCAGTTCTATGATATGTCCTGCATGCATAATTGCATATATCTAACTCCCATTCGATACCGGTTAAGAACTTAAGAACAAGAATGTACAATTTCACACACTATAATAATAGAATTTGATCGATTCTAAAGACGAACTCGTTACATTGCAAACTTAGTGGAAAATGTCATATTCTATTTGTCCCAGATTCATCTCATACATATCATTTTGATCTGTCCTAACTTAATCTTCTTATTCTTTAATTGACAAATATTTTTCTACTTTAAAACCATCTCTTCTTCTTTATTTACTTTTCTCTAAATCTTTTGTCCGACTCCGTAGAAAGATGAAATTGTGACGAAGTAAATACTAATTAACGAATCATGTGGAACTCATAAGGTTGGCCTAAGATCTAAGACACATCCATTGAGTACGGGAATGCTATAGGATATGTAAGTAGCCACACTGTTATATGATATGCAACCTTTTAAATTTCACAATAATAAGAATTTTGATCTGAAATGGACAACCATATAATATATTAACTAAACGAATGTTATCATTTATACAGGTTGACTCATAGTCTCACGTGCATGGTATAAATGTGAAGGCTTAACTTAGAATATTAAAATTAAATAATATATGAGATGACTTCACAACCATTCAAATAATTACCATAAAAGTGAGAAGTGTGGTGATTAACTATTGGTGATTGTACTTGCGCATAGGAGGCCTCATCATTATTGGCAAACCTTTCACATTCTTTGTTTATTATACATTAGCTTTTAATTATCACCAACTTATAAAGTGTATAAGATGTTTGAGTTGTTCAGTCAAGTGGCCGAGCACTTAGAATTCCAGAGTTGGAGTATTATGTAGTATATAGAAAGATGTTATTGAAAGAACCGTCCATCGTTCAATAGCGATCAACTGGATTAAAACTTAAAAGCATAGACTTCATAAAATTTGCATGAAATCATGATAAAAAGCTCCTCAGGATCAAAAGATATGTGAAATAACCTTTGAAGAGAAAGAGTGTGGAATAGAGGCCCCCTACTATCTGAATGTATCTCTTTTTGTACTAAGGCTATGCAAAGCAATCAGAAAAGTTCCTGGAGTACTATATTTGAACACAATAGTTGCAGTTTCATAATATTTTCTCCTGAGTACTACCAATTAGTTTTCGATTTCCTATTGGTTGATCGCTTTCCCGTTTCCTGACTGATTTAACAATCTATAACGATCCCACAGAATCATGCAAGATACTCCGAGTCCGGTCATTCCAAACTAAATATTACTTTGTATTTTCAGTAAATTTCAAGATCAAATTTAACCAAAAACAGATTAATTATGTTAAAAAATTATTAAATAAAATCATACTCACTCCGTCCAAACTTCATCTTCCCGTATTCTATTTTTATCTGTCTCAACTTCTTCTCATACCTTAAATATAAAATCTCTTTCCTACTTTGTTCATTTTAATCCCTACTTTATCACCATATCTCCTAATTTATTCACTTTTTTCTACTTTATCAACTTCTCTCCTAATTTATTCACTTTTTTTTAATATTTATGACCGATTATGCAGGAAGATGAGCCCGAAGCAGAGAAAGTATTAATTTATCATATAAGAATTTTGTTCAAAGTATCATATATGATATTTAAAAAAAAGAAAAAAAAGAGTACTTTATTGTGAAAATTAACTCCAAATATAAATCTAACATTAAAATTTGACATTTGGTATGTGGGGGAGCAAAAGTGCGAAACCAGTCACCAGTCACTACCCCATTCATGCAGAAAACAAAGTCGAGTATTTTCTTTCCAGGCTAATTTTTGTTTTTCTTACTCAGTTTATGTGATTACAGAGTACTGTACACAAAAGAAAGTCGAGTATTTTTTCTTCCAGGCTTATTTTTGTTTTTCTTACTCAGTTTCTGTGATTACAGAGTGCATTACAGTACGAATCCAATGCAGATCTTCTTCTTCTACAAATTAAAAAGCTGCTGTGTCTTATTGGAATGCTTAATATTTGTTGTTTGCATCAGAGTGAGAAGATTGATTATTTCTGAGAGACAAAAGAGGGCAATTATTAAGGCGTCATGCGGGTATCTTACACAATCTATCATGTTGGCCTAGTCGAAAGATAGCAATCTATTACTACTACTATTGCATTTTTGCATAATTGCATGGGATGCTATTACTTCACACCAATATTCACCATTTCACCTACACATGTCAGGGAACATGCATGTTACCCGAGACTAATTTGATAAAGCCATAATCACAGCAGGTATGAAAGCTCGAACTTTTGGAGACTTGCGGAATATAGTTACAGTATTTATATTGATCATCCTCCATAATCCCATATGGTGTATTTTAACTCATATGGGGAATCCACTAGAGTAAAATTGAATATAGTCACTTTAATGTTTAACCCATATGGGGAGTCCACTAGAGTAAAATTGAATATAGTCATACAGCTGGAGCTTGAGATTCAACACGAGCCAAAATAAACACAAAAGGAGAAAATCACTTTGTGGAATGAACACCTTGTCACCTTCTCTGCGTCAAACATACTATTCTTTGCGCTTAAACCGGTTTGATGTTGTAAAGGTTTAAGAAAATTTCAGCAGCAGCATACTTTATATGAAACACAATGCTATATCTGATAAATAACCGGAACACATCAGGAAACAAAAATTCATAGACAAGCTGCAATACAAGGTATATTTGATAGCTAGTTTGAGGGTTTATGTCTGAGGGGTCAAATAAAAGAGAGCAAATAACTGAACCTACAAATTTGCTCCCTTATATCAAAAAAAAAAAAAAAACAAGAGGAACTGCTCCTGTTAAAATCTGCACCATCGATCAACATTGAGCAATTTATGTTCCTCTATTCTTATTTCATGTACACAATGAATCGGAAGAAACCTTTTAGTGTTGCCATGCAGTAACTAACTAGCTAAACTAAGCACAAAACTTCCCTATTTGGTTATGCGAATAAAATAGTGTAAATTATGGCTTGTAAAATTAAAGCAACAGAGCACATGTGTAGGATATATACGCTTCGAACATATCTTTAAGGATGTAAAATTCATCAGCCAAGGAGTCCCCAGTATAGTTCTTCTCGAACACTGCTGCAGCAGCACATCATTTGATACGTAAGCAAGAGGAGAAATCCAATACTCAACAAGATTCATGCTCAGATATTCTTGAAACAAACCAAACATTAAAGCCATAAAGAGATGCGAAATCTTACTGGAGAATGCAGTCTAACTGGAGGCGCTCTTCCTTGCAGCATAGACCCGGTAAGCAGCTAATCCAACGACTGTGGCAGCAGTCCCAACTGTAGTTTTTACCACATTGAATCATAAAAAGTATTCTCACAAAAAAAAATTGTGAACCAAAAGGTGCAGGGTTACATGGGAACCAAATTCCATCATAGCACGATGCATGCATGTAATTGAACTCATCACTTCAGCGAGAGCAGTGCTTTTGAAAGAGGTAGAAGTCAAAACTTGCAGAATATAAATTAACGGTTACACAGAATTACAAGAACTCCTTACGAAAATCAGAAGTACATAGCAGCTAAAGTTGAGTATCTGTAATAGCTTAACAAACTTTTGAAAGTAGGGACATATTAGGAAACATATGTAGGTGATGGCAATCCTAAAAGTCAGATGGTTTCAAGGCCTGAAGAGGAGCTCTCACTCGATTTTGAAACACTTAACAAGTTCACAGTTTATCAGATGGAACAATGAGGCCATTCATTCACTTTTGCTTATCCTGAGAGAAACTATTATAGAAGTTTGGCTTTACAACACTGCAAGAGACTTCTTGGGCTCAAGGAAGTGCAGAAATGCCATGTGTTTACTTCAAGAGTTGGGAAACACTCACCCGGTCAGTTCACTAAGTATAACATGGATAACTAGTTCAATACTAGCTCCCATGAAGATTCAATATAAAAACTAAGGGCTAACACAAATCCGATATACACAAACAGAATAGTTCCTGGTCTGCGTCAGTGCAAGAATTATAAGATATGGATAGATAATAGAGTACCTGAGAGACACATGAGAGCACGGTTCATAAACTGGCGATATCGCTTTTTACTACGGCCAACGTCAGTTTCAGGAACATAGAGATGGGGGTGCTCAGCTGCACTCACAATTCTAGAAAACACGTTGTTTAGGTCTGCATTTTTCAGACTCACAGGAATAGGTCCATCAATACCCATTTCCAAGCAAATCTGCAAGTAGTAAAAAAATGTATACTCTGGTCATTCATACTTTATGATAGCCATGCATTTTATTTTATGATACAGTTTAAGTCTCTTTGTATGGATCTTCTCTCTTTCAATACACTTTTTTGGTTGGATGGATGGAGATATGGGTGTATACATTGTATTTAAGAACAAGTCTCACCACCATTACAGAGCTAGCATTACACTAGAAACAAAACCAACGTCGCCAGGCGAGAATTAACTCCTCATCTCTAAGTCGTGGGCATTATCTTAACAGGCCTCATTGGCAATTCGTCTGCAAGAATCTCCTACCATGAAAGCTGTAAAGTCAAGGAAGCAGGTGGTACCTTTGCGGAATCCTTGTTTGCCATTGGATATGGATCAAGATCATTCTTTGATGCAACCAGTAAACAAGGCATGCCAAAACCATTTTCTTCCCCATGCCGAGCAACATACGAAAGCAATTCTGCAGCTCCATTCAGAGAAGATTCACTTGAGCTGTTTATCAAATTTTACATTTTAGCACAAAGTAGATAGATGGGGGGCGACAAACTGAAGAGAAGTTTCAATCCTATAAAATTGTAGAGAATTGTGTGTATCCTAGTATGAAGTACAAAACCTAATAAATTCAATGTGATAGGGAAAACAAGAGAGGTATGCTCACCTATCATAAGCAAAAACAGCTACATCGCAAGCAGTCAAAGATTCTTTTTCTGACAGAAGTTTTTTTACTCCGTCTTCTGGAATCTCCCTGAGTATGAGAGTTTTCTTATCGCCCTGAAATATGGGAACAGAGAGAGTAAAAACACTTTGTCTCTTAGAGGAAAATAAAAAGGAAAACAAATTCAAATTAATGGAAATGCCAAACTGGCGAGTTAATGAGATGCACAAAAGGATCAAAACAAGTTTTTCAATAATCACTAAAGAGAGAAACCGGTACTCACCGCAGGCCTCTCAACCACATTGACATAATACTGATCAGTCATTGTTGGTACATAAGTCCTAGAAAATCGCCTGTGGTAGAAAAAATAAACATAAAGATCCTCATTTAGATATGCCTATGCATAAGTGTGCAAGAAACTATTGATAATGGAAGTACACTATCGAGGCTACCAACACATTTGAAGTGAAAAATACAGGATATCTTTAAATTTTGATGAGTTTGTGGTGTGAAACTATAGATTCAGAGCCTCACCACCCCAAGAATGACAAGAGTAATGTTGATTTTCCAGCATCTTTAGGTCCAAATACAAAGCACTGGAAAACATTCCGCTCAGTTTGTTGCTTCTTCTTGTCCACTGATCTACTCCTACTGACGTGCAGGGCCGATGAAGCATTACAGCTATAACCCAGATAGATTAAATTGGCCATACTTTGCGCTGGACTTAGTGACGTCATAAGAGCCCACTACAACAGAAGTTCTGGTAAGTACAAAGCTTTAATAAATGTTCGCCTTCTAAACATGTTCCACTACCCTTTTAGTTGAAGGGATAACTAAGATAGTGATGGTACAAAAATGCAAATGGTGCAGAACTCAATTTATTTTGGAATTAAAATTCACAATGAAATTGGTTTCTTCCAGTGCAGCAATGAACTGAAAGTTAAACTCAACCCCTTATTCATCCGGAGAAAACAAAAGAAACTTTGATCATGTACAAAATTACATGCCAGACCTTTGGTCATGTGCATTGGATTAGAAATTGACATGGGAGACTGGGAGAGTCCTACTTGTTAAAGCAGCAGTACTAACCTCTGACAAAAAACCGGAAAGAGATAATCCACCCAAAGGCGTTCTCTCAACTGCATCCTTATATGGAGCTTCATCCCAGGGGCTAACATTTAGATCATGAAAGAACACACATACCATTACATAAGGCAGACAGAGAAACAATTGGGTAGTCTGAATGAAAAACATAAGTAGAACAGTAATTTATTTGATATAGTGCATATGAAGAACTGAGAATCACGCTTTCCGTATTTTCTCTCGAAAGAAAAGAGTCTACAATTGTCAAATATATATCAAGACACCAACCAAATCATCAATTCACATCATGTCTTAACTAAACTCGATATGCAATAAACAATAAAATTTCCTAACAGTGTCACTTAATCTATTGCTAGAGACAGTTCAGTTGAGTTCTGAATGATGACAATCATAAAACATAAATGAGAATTGATCCTTGTCCAATAACATGAAATTTTGAGGGAAAATCCATTTATTGGATATGAAAATCTATCATGATAAAACAAAAACAACTGCATAAGATAATTTCAAGACCAGGTGACAGCTCCATAGTTATAAAGTGATATTTTATTGCACAAGTTCAACACCATCACCACCACAACATCCAGGAACAGGAGTATGAACAACAGCCACCCACAGCCCACAATAAAATACTCCCTCCATCCTGCTAAAAAATTTACCTATTCCTTTTTTGGACGTCTCACTAATTTAGGCCACTTTCTAAAACTGTAAAAATTTTGTGGCCTATTTTAGCGGGACGGAGGGAGTAAACAAAAGAGCCACACATACGGCAGAGAGCAGAACAGAGCAGGGTAAAAGCAACATCCTAACCTTTCAGGTATAACCAAATGATCTCAGTAGAATTGCAAGACTTGAGAAAAGTCTCAAATTTTAACAATATGAAAGTATTGCATATTGATAGAAGATAACAAATTCCTCAAAACGAAGTTTACCTTTTTGGTGCAGTTGAAAATAAATCTTCAAGCTCATTGCTCTCAAGAATTCCATCCTGCAAGAACATAAAGGTTAGTGGACTCTCACTCAAACAAAAAAGTACATCAGGATTATAACATACTTTATTGCCATCGAACGTGCTGAAGATCCCTTTCAAGAACTCTATTGCTTCACTGGTCAATTCAAAACTCTGCAAGTAACAGCTCAGTAGCATAAGAGTTTTAGGCATGGATATACTCAATCACAAGCGTTTAGTTACATACAATAACTGGTACTCGTATACTCAGACAAACTTATTAAAGATGCTAAAAGCAGTGCCCAAGATTAAAAGGAATGTTTTAATAGACAGCTTTAAGATTTATTGATTTGAGACGTAAAGTTCAACCAATTCATTGCTTAATGGCCACACTCGCCATAAGATACTTAAAACAATAAAGAGAACAAAGAAGAAGGTATGGAATATCAGTCATGAAGGAAAACCATCTTAAAAACCATTTGAGATTAAAAAAAAACTCTTATTAAGGTAGAATTATCATCTAACTGTTATATAAAAAATTCTATTAATATATACACAGGTAACTAGCTTTCTTCGAAATAATTAACAAAAATATGTAGTCATATGAACTAGTTTGCATTTCAGGACAAATTTCGAAGAAATCAAGACATAATCAACAGGATTCAGCAGTCTTATATCTTATGATGATTATAAGGCCAGTTTTTCCCATTAGGATCAATTATGATCTGACAGACCAAGAATTTATAACCATGAACCCTTTGTTGTGCTGGGAATCAAATTGGAAAGATCTTTCAGATCTACTAGTGGCGACTGGACACAAAACATTCTCATGCTTACAGAAAAAGATAATAAATTAATCACGGCAATTCACCTGGTCTGGAGCCTTTTTGCTTGGGATTGACAAATAATCATTGCTAAGTTCAAGCTCATCATTGTACCCAAATTTTCTCAATACAGTCCAAGTTGTCTCGATTCGACCTTTCTCAATAAAAAGAGCGTGAAGGAAAAGAAATCCCGTCAAGGTAAGCCCAATCTCATTGACTCCTTCAGGCAACTTGTCTTGTACCACTTTCTTGACTCCAACAATTTCAGAAGGTTGCAGAGGAGCATTAAAACACTTGACCTGTTTGCCACCAACACATTTTAGAGAGAATAGAAGTAAAACATAAAGAAATGAATGCATTTTCATATTGAGAAGCTAGGATGAAACGGATGACACAGAGCACGCATAGAAAATGGAAAATTATTTACCACGGGTAACTAACAAAATGCGTTGAAATAAAAGATGCGATATAAAGTAAGTCATGACACCTGAAATTCATTTAGTTCTTCATCGTTGAGCACAGAATCCATGTCATTATCACAAAGAATGAATATTCTCTTTAATGCTCTCACACACCGAGGCCTAAGAGTTTGGGTTTCTTGATCAAATAATGGCGATGTTGGATGAAGAACTGCCTTCTGAGCAAAATAGAATACTTCTTGTATCTTAAACAAACAAAACCACAGCAATCATGAGCTTAAATCATTTTCATTAAGAAATATTGTACAACATGAAGGTAAAATCCGTAAAAATCAACACTAATTTCAACCTGTAGCATGTTAGCTGCTGAACATTCTATACAAGTCTCAATCTCCCGAAACTGCTGCATCAGGGGTGCCATCGCAAGGCTCAAGTTGAAATCCTCTTCTCGTCTATCTAGTTTGCATCCAGTGACAATAACTGGTGCCCTGATCTATGTCATCAGCACATAATATGAATATGCTTGGGCGAACCCACACTCCAAATATGTAACAGAAATAAAATGACTGTTCTAAATAAATTTCCTCAACAGGTATCTCCGTTTGTAAAGTATAGTTTTATATTTGTAGTCTCTCATGCATTGCCACCTGGCATCAAAATATTTCTATGCACTAAGCTATTGATAATCTGAACCTAATTGTCAAAAAAAAAAAAAAAAAAAAAAAAACAGTATAAGGCCTTTTCATGTGCACCATTTTGACCAGATCAAGCTTCGTCCTTAGAGTTACAAATTGGGGCTTCTCTTTTTATTTTTTGGGTTAAATAACTTGAGCAGAGTTGAATCTGATCAAAAACATAATCTACATGAGCTCGACTCCCATTCCTCTCACTGCACAACTTACCAAAGCTCGGACCGCTTCATATTCGAACTCATTTTCAACTTCTGTTCCTCTTAAATATAGCTCATCAAAGTACTTCTATCACTACAGAAGAATATCCAATACGCAATAATTTGGATCAAGTATCTTAATAATGCATGCATATCAGCACATGACAAGCGCATAGTTAGCAGTACATAATGTGTTAAATCGAATCAGCAATTCCGCAACAAGCATACACTTCAAGTCTTCAATACTCTACTATTAGCATCACAACAAAATCAACCACAAGTGCATCAACTGAGACACAAAATGAAACAAAAATCTACCTCCAATCGACGCAGCTCATGAAGCCAGAACGTGCTAAGCCGAACGATAGTAGCAGGCTGATCACAGGCGTAGGTCAAAACAACCGCATCGGCTCGTTTCAGCTCTTCAGCAAGTTTTCCCTTATTCTCCAAACTGAATCATCATTCATCAACAGAACGATCAACAAATCTAACAAAAATCCACAAACTCACAAAAATTGACATCAATTGAAAAGTACTAGTAGTATCACCTAGGGGAGGTGTCGATGATGATGGTGGGGACATGATCCGGATACTGATCTGCTGGGAGGCGAGTGGGAGGGAGAACGTGAGGGATATCCTGGCGGAAAGTCTCGGAGGCTGCGGCGGCGATGAGACTGGATTTTCCGGATCCACGGTCGCCGACGACGGCGATACGGACGGTGGTGCGGCTGTGGGAGGTCGGAGTGACAGCTGTCATTAGGTCGTTGCTGTGGATTAGATGCTGAATTGGTTATGATTGGCGGCTTATTTTAAGTCTCTGTGTGCTTTTATGTCACACTGCTATATGACTTGGGAATTGGGATTAAGGAAGTCGGAGATGAAAATTCGGGCTAGGAGTTCGGCTTTAGGTACAGTTCGTTGTCCCTACTTTTTGAAGGTTATCCACTTTCAAGTAGTCTGTTAATAACCCGTTCCGCTTTAATAGTCCGCCTTCTTTTCTTTTCTTTTCGACAACTTTTTTAATAAATATAAATATTCTATCATTTAAAAATTTTCTTTTTGAAATAGAAATGATAAAAAAAAATTATAAGAGATAGTTTTAGTGAATTTTACTTGTACCAAAATTATCTTAATGTTGTTGCAAAAAAACGAAAAATAAAATTATCAAGTGTTGCACATGTTAAGTGTCAAACACGCGACAAGGTGTTTAAGAATAGTCAAGTCACTCTAGTTGAGTTGGAGAGCTAACTGTGAAGATGTATGAGACTGATTCGGAAATGTCCTCTCGGTACAAACAATTTTAATTGAATAATTGCATCTTGTCTTTTTTAATATGTATAGGGCACCCATATTTCGTTTCTAATCATACAATTGCATAATCTATTATAGGAGAATTGTGGAGGATCCTCATGATAAAATATCCTCTATAGATACCAAGTACTAAGTAACTTGCTAAGTTTGGAGAAAGTTGAATATGAATTTTCATGAAAATTTCTACTGGTGATGAAGGACAAAGAAGTATCCAATAGAGTTGCTATTTTGATACTTGTTGCTATTTGATACTTGGCGGGTTTAAATGTGCTTCAGTTTTTCATATTGTAATAGGCCACCCAGTTTTTTGAATAGTGCTAGATTACCTAGTTTGGCAGAACATTTGTTATCGAATCATTGGCATCAAGGCGGGCATGTTAAATATTAAGGACTCAGGACTACCCTTGATTGGCATTTGTGTTCTTGGCTTTATTCCAATTACCCACTTCATGGCATTGCCCTTTAGTTATATATGAATCACCTAATAATTATAAGAAACAAAACCTTGTGGTGAATAATTGTAATGGTTTATCAAATCCGAACGAACCAATCCATCACTTTATCCTATGCGCAGCAGGTTGCCAGTCAATTTTTCTATTCTAATTATTGTAGTATTGCGTGCAAATTTACGCTAGGAAAATTCATCATGCATTATACTATTCATCTAGCTAACTCATGCATGTAACTAGTTGGACCTAGTCCGGTCCAATTAATTCCATGTGTAAATGACATATTTCAAAACTTAATATTTAAAATTAAATGAATGTTTTTCCTTGTAAAAGGTTAATACTTGTGGAATAAAGTAAATTAGTATGATGTGTACGTGTATTTGGCACGTTGACACGCCAACGCACCACAAATACGTGTTTGCCTTGCCACGTCGGAGTATTTAATAATATATAAACGACGAGAAACCCTATAATTGAGAAGACATCCAATAATATCTCGACATACACATTAGCCGCCGCTATAGTCAATCATGGTGCTTGGGTATACACACGCATCGTTTATGCACTCAAGAGAGGTAATTCATTCTAAGGGATTTAATAACACATGAAATGTTCTACATCTCTGATTTCGATTGTTCATTTTTCATACATATGTGATTCTTTTTTTTCGCAGGTCATGTTCAAGCTTACATCATTAATTTTCACAGTCACAAATTAATTTCCATCTAATTCAGTGCCACCTTATATGTGAGTATGTTTTTCTTACAGTAGCATATATAGATCTGAAATGATGTTGTTTCAGTCATGTCATTTAAAACATGTGAATATGTTATTATATGTCCGTCCGCCCGTATATGTGCCTCGTCCAATGTGTAACAAATAAGCAAAACTTTCACTTGTTTTCGTTGGAGGGAGAAGGAACAAAATAAATGGAAATCATATATCTAACCTAATTTATCAATATTATTTTATAATTTTTTCGCTCAAACTATATAACACGCGTGCGCGCGCACACACACACACACATATCAGTTACACGATATCATGTTAAATCGCATCGTGTGCTTATTGTTGTTTGTAGGGTCATGTTATCATATTGAGTATTGACCATACTTTCAAAAATATCATATATCCACATTTACCAAATCATACAAGTAAGAAGAAAGAGTCATTGTTTCTTTTTTATGGGAATTAGTTATTTTTGTGGCCACAGTTTTTCTTCATGTTTTTCGTACTTTAATTTTCTTCTGAATCTAGTTTCCTCCTTTTTAATTAATTTTCCAATAGATTGTATCTCTTCACATTTTTCATTTAGATTCATTTCTCTCAAGTTCCTAACACCTAGCTATAAGTTCAAATTTATCAAGTAGTGAACTGTAAAATATAATACTTTAAATGTCAAATCATCCAATAATTGGATCTTCATCACATAATTTGGACCAATTGACACATACTTTATGTACTTTAATGAATTTCACTCTTTCAAAAATTAGTGTTTCCATTTTATTAAAAGTGAATTCCACAATAATTTCAAATTCCATATAAAAATAATCAAACCCAGTGAATCATATCACATATAATCTACTCTAAAGTGGAAGCAACATAAAGTCCGTTAATTTTATTAACTAAATAAGCCACTAACTAAAATACTCATTCACTAAAAAGAAAAAAAAGTGTTCATAATCCAATGTGGGTCAAGCTCTAAAGAGGTCAAAATAGATAATTTAATAATAAAATTATTATCAAAATTTACTTGTTTTGATATAACGCAATCAAGACCAAAACCCAACCCCCCTTCCCAAACATATGTATAAATATATGTATTTTTATTGTGATATCTACTTGAAATCAATTGTAATATTAGAGTTATGGCTCAAAATTATTTTGGTGGCCTTGAGCAATCTGTTGCAATGCCTTCATTCACCGTGAGTTTTATATTATTTATTTTGTTCTATATGCATTCCTATGATTCACATTTTCCCTTATTTTATTCAATGCAATGGAGTATTTGAATTATGTGTGTTTCACACCCTTCTTGCAGGCGAGAATTGAGTCCGGAGTTCAAAAACCTCGTCCAGATCATGCAATGTTCACTCAGACGGTTGCTAAAGGACCGAGTGGTTGGAGACCTCCCATGGTACGTTTTTTTAGCCGCAATGTTTTTTTTATCTACCTTCCTATTTCTAAACGGATTGGGGGGGAGGGGGGGGGGGTGAATTGTATAGGTCAAATTAATACAAAGTATAATACACTGGATCTATTTCACCAACTTAAATGAAATGAAGCTCTTATATTCTTGTATCCAAATTACATGCAAATTACAATTGAACAATACAATATTCATGTATTTAAGACATAGCTTGAGATGAATTGAATTTTATACTTTGAGAGTATATATGAGTACTAATTTTTTGAAATTAGACACCAACAAGGCCAAGGCCTTTGGATCCAGTTCGAAGAGTCCAACCAATTAAGCCCAATCTCCCTATTTATGGGCATGGAGGAATAGTGGTTGCTGGACTGCCGATTGAGCCGAGAATGATTGCTAATGGCACGGGAGTTTATATTCCCCTTGTGCAAAAGCCAGTTATCAAGTTGAACGATGGGCCAGGTATACAATTATATATATGCTAGCAAAATTTGTTTATTGCAATTAGTTATTCAATCTTTGGGAATCAAGATTTAATTTTATATTTTTTCTTTTTCTTTATATTTCCTAATAATGATATTTACTTATGGCCACTGATTTTCATGAGGTTATCATTGATAAATTAAATTTCATTGTGAATAATTTTATGTCTTATTTTGAAGCAAAGATAATATAGAAATAACTTAATTTAGTTATGATATTAATATCATATTTCATTTGATTAAAAGACAAACATATACACAAGATATTTGTTTGCCCCAAACTTTTATACTCGATCAAATGAGGAGTGTATTACCATCCAAGTTATTCATTACTATTTTATAATCACGAATGGGGTATCTATAATCAATTTTGTATAATTATACCAGTATGTGAATTTAATAAAATGTAAGTTGTTCATTACATACACATGCATATGTATGTTATAGTTTTATGTTGTCAAAACTCCAATTCCAATTTGACATACCTTGCTTTTCATGATCCAGTTGTCCCCGTCTCGCAATCTGCTCACAATGTCAATGTGCGTGGAGCTCCACAACATAGGGCTAAGCCTCGTGGCACAAGCAATGTGCGTGGAGGTGGGAGCAATAAGGCTGGGCCTCGTAATGGTATATATGATTATTTTTCTCCCTCAACATTTCAACAACTTAAAAAAACGGGATTAGTTTGTTTATAGACTGAGGCAATCATGTTTACATGAAGATATAAAGAATGCACAAATTAATAAAAATTATTACTTTATAAATAATTGCTCCTAATATATCACCATCTTATTATTTTTATTTTTTTTACAATATGAGGTTTGGATAGTATACGTACTCCTATAGCAATAATACAAACTAAACAATCAATAACATAAAATGAAGGGGTATATTCTTTCTTTCTTGATTTATGTATAAAAATATTATATACCCTACTAATTGTATTTTATTTTTTTAATCACGTAGAGCGGCCCAAAAATGTTACGTTGGGATATGTGAAGAAGAAAGATATGGAGGGATCCATTGACATAGGATCTAATAAGTTTCTTCCGTCCGACTGGAACTACAACATCTAGGATCTCGACTTGCTGGTGATATTGAGAGCAATAATTACCAGTTGATGATATCGTTTAATAACAAGTGACATTTTATTTCATATTCCATTAGAATTTTAATCAAGAGGATTGATTGTTATGCTTTGGCATTGCAAGCTATCAATAAATTGTTAGAGACAATGTGTGTTTTTTTTATTTCAATTATGGCAATAACGAGCATTTAAATTTTATAATATTTCTATGTTGTTTGGCGATTATTTATTGAAGAAATTGTTGTCATTTTTCACTATTAATTGCTTAGGAGTAGTATATTACTGCATATACCTAAAAATATGGTACCGTAATACCCACTATGCAATAAACGACTCCGATGTAAAATTTATTAGCCGGATGTTGCAACAAGGATATTGCTCACATTCCACTATGGCTCACTATAAATTTTTAAGGATATAGTTGCGTCCAATACCAATTCAATAATGAGTCGACGGATAGTGCGTTGTCAATATATGAGATGTGTTACACGTGTTGCTAGACAATTTATTTAGTACGCTTTCATTGTGCTTTTTTTTTTTTCCTTCCCTATGTGATAATAAAGGAATTGAATTATGGTTGTGGGAATCAATTTATAAGTATTATTATAAATTGAATTAAAATAGGTTAATAATAAAGTAAAATTACATTTATAAATTACTTACATTTATTGTTTTTGTTCTTTTAAGTATATATATCAAGGGAGAATTACATATTAATCACATTTCCAATACTTTACTACATGATAGTCATACATGTATTCTTTTCTACAATTTAAGTAATTACCTAAATAAGCATCTTCTGATTATGTCAATTGATGAATGTAATTTTAGTAGTAAAGGAAATCAAATCTCCAAAATCTTTTTCCATGTCATATCTTTAAACATCACACATAACTCAATTTTCTTTGGATGTGAATTCATTTTCTCTTGAATCCAAGCATCTACAAGCTTCAATGTTATTCTTCCAAGCATCTCAATTTACTTTTTCTTTCTTTGTGTATTGGTTTGATTTTCTGCCTTGATTCATAGTTATAGGTTTGCAACATTTACATGATTTTTTAGTTATATAATCTTGTTCAGATGTTATTGTTGTTGCTATTCAATTGTAGTATGTACTGTTTCTGCTTCCAAGCACATGTGTACATGTATGATGCTTGATAATTAATAATCAAGCATTTAATTACTGAATTTACTTCCAAGCATCATATAAGGGTGTTTGCTAATAACCAAGCATCTTATACATGACGATATGATGTTTGTTGATTAGATGTATTAGTTGTGATGCTTGAAAGAATGATGATGTTTGTATCATTCCATTTGAAGTTTGTATAAATTCTATTAGGACGCTTGGTGTTATATTTTTGTTGCAATTCTTATGAGGATGATGCATGTTTGTTTTAATGACTAAGATGCCTGCTATTTTCTAAATGATTTGAACTCATCGTCTGTTTCCTGACTTTTGAAAGTCTGTGAGCCCTTAATTAATTCTTTATTTTTTATTTGAGATAATCTTAGTTACCAAAATATTTAATTTGATTAGATATGTATATAAGGATGTAATTTCACCAAGAAAGGTAAGATTGCGTATAAAAGTTACTAAAATTAAGAAGATGACTAATTTGTAGAAAACTTTTAATTAAATTGTAGGATTTTTTTTTTTATGTATGACTAATGTATTTTAAGTTTTTAAGAGTGTGACTAATTTGTCATTTTTCCTTTTTCTGACTATTCTTTTTTTGATATTTTTGCTAGCTCTTTACCTAAAGGGAGATGAATGCAATGTTATAAATGGATATGTATTTTAGTCATTTACTCATCTCTTTGTATGATATAAATTCTTTTTCATTGTAATCATAAAACTATAGTAAATGGCAACATTCTTACCCGTTTATCTATATATATTATAAAGGAGAGTTGTTATTCAAGCAAATTGATATGCTAGAGTCTAAGAAATCCTATGTGGCACTATAATCACACCATTTTAACTTGATAATTAATGCAATGAATGTAAATGCAAGGGTTTAGATTGTTTAAAAAATGTAGTCTTAAACTTGATGCCATTTAACTCGTGATCATTCATGTCATATTGTAAAGTGAGTGACATAAATCTGTAACTTCTTTTTAAGTTTATAAATATATTTTATTATTTAAAAAAAATATAACTATGTTGAAACTATTAGTAATTTATAATTTTAAAATAATTTTGTAATTTAGTACTGGAAAATTAACACGCGGTATTCACGTATGAAATTTTATCTTAATATATTTTTGTTAATTATTAATTTTATAGAAATATAGAACGATTAATTACAATTTAAAAAATTAATTATCATGCAATATGGACAAAAATGTGCCGAACAACAGATTAAATACGGATAATATCTTCATCCTTTCATTAAAACGGTTCAGTTTACATATTTATGTGCGTTTGGTCTTCGATTCGGTTCGTATACTGTTACCGAAATAAATACCTCTAATATTAAATGTACCGTATAACGTGTTTTTAGCATCCAACACTAAATAAGTATTGAACTGATTTAATGTAACGATCAGATCATACTAGACGATTTTAAATTTCAAATTAAACCGCATCGATGTAGTCGGATCGTTACCAATACAATATTTTTTCCCTTCAAAATACATAATCCTACTACACTACCGTCGTCCTACCCACTTCCTTTCACAGTCTCACGAAGAGAAGGAGATCAAAACGCCCAATATCAGGCTTCTTTCTCTCTACTCGAATTAAGCTGTAACCACTCTGTATCTCTTTCTCCAAGTAAAAACATATGGCTGCTTTGCTTAATTCTGAAGAAAGATTAGTTTTTTTTATGATGGGTTTTGTGCGATTTTGCCATCTGAATGGGTTTGAGTTTGAATGCTTTATGGGTTTGTCTGGTGTTTTGTTTCAATTCCTATGTAATTGCAATCAGTCGCTTTAGATTAGCTTTATAGAATTTACTCGAGAATGTGAAACGAGTCCAAATAATCATGCCTTACTGATTAGATGTGCGCTTCTCTCAGTTCTCTCTTTGACACCAAGTCACCAACCTAGGTCTGGGAATGGTTGGTTAAGAATCATAATCATAACCATAATTTCGATTTTGGTACAACCATAACTGTAAACATTTAAATAACAACCATAATCGAAATCGGAACCGAAATAATTATTAACCGGTTTCGGTTTGATCATAAAAAACCGAAAATTATAGGTTTAGGTTATTTTTAAGTAAAAAGTGAAAACAGATCAATCAGCAGACCGCAATCGTTTTCTTCAGCTCCTTCAATCCGCAATCGTCTTCTTCTCCACAGCTCCTGGCTTCTTCTCATAGCAATACCCTCTTCTTCAAAACGATCGTCTCTAATAAAATTGGGCGAATTGGAATCTCGCAGCACTTGAAACTCTGCAAAAATGGCTTCTTTTCCTCTGTGTTGAGGTCCTCTGTGTTGAGCTGAATCTGGTAATAAAATCACTTAATTAAGAAGATTAGTCTTTCTTTTCCTCTTATTTGTTTTCTTCTTCTCGATTTTTCGGAATAATTTTAGGTTTGCTTGCAACTTAGAATTGGATACCAGACCAGGCACTTCTTCATAATAATGCCTTATTGTCTGCAGGTAGGGGATGTAAGAGCTCTTCTCACAACATCGAAATTTAGCCATAACTGTTATTTTTTTGGTCACTCGAATTTATTATTCTAGCTAGGCAGGTACCCCGAATTCTATAGATGTAAGAGCTCTTCTTCTGTTAGCTCACTTCTCTTGAGTATGGATTATATTCATTGTTGGCTAAATGTATGTTTGATGAAATGTATGAAGCAATTGGGTCTTGAAATCTTCTGAGGAGATTATTTTAGTCAGAGTCAATTAGAATAAATGCTAAATTTAAACATTACCGCCTGTGAATGTTTAGTTCTGATTTTCCCTGTTCATACAATTTGCTAGGAGTATTTTTTTATCGAGTACGAAATTCCATTATTCCATTTCCAGCGATGGTGTGATTTTGAATAGAGCACCTAGTAAATATGTCTGTCTCTGACTCTCTGTATGTGATCTTATCATTTTGGAGTTTTGTTTACTAACAGTTTATTGATTCTCCCTTTTAACTTGTATATCACACTGCAGCTCCTAACTGCGAACCAGTGAACCATCTGCCCCGTCCTTCACCATTGTACAAATTTTGAATAATGAAGTTCCAAATCGAAGATGTAACCGTATATTTTCCATATGACAACATATACCCCGAACAGTACCAATATATGACGGAGCTTAAACGTGCTCTCGACGCCAAAGGTCACTGTCTCCTTGAAATGCCCACTGGAACCGGAAAAACCATCGCTCTTCTCTCACTAATCACAAGCTACACTCTATCTAAACCTTCCAATCCTGTCAAACTCCTCTATTGCACTCGTACAGTCCATGAGATGGAGAAAACTCTCGCCGAATTGAAGGTTTTACACAATTATCAGGTCAAGGAATTAGGTCCAGCGGCTAAGATTCTAGCCCTGGGGCTTTCGTCAAGGAAGAATCTCTGTGTCAATCCGAAGGTTGTTTCGGCAGAGAACCGTGATTCAGTTGATGCTGGGTGTAGGAAGCTGACAGCGAGTTGGGTTAGGGCACTAGCGGCTGAAGATCCGAGTGTTCCGACTTGTGATTTCTTCGAAAATTACGAACGAGCTGCTTCGGATGCTGTTTTACTTCCTGGAGTTTATACAATGCAGGTTTGTTTGTTGTTTTGTAATGATCCAATTGTGAAATGTTGACTGCACGTGTTATTTACTGTATATGTTGTGATTAGAGGAACTGAACTGATTTTTATGTGATATTCGACTGGGAATTGGAGATATAGGGAGGGAGTCTAATTAGAGTTTATTATTGGTGATATTATAGGATTTGAGGGTGTTTGGGAAGCAAAAAGGGTGGTGTCCATATTATTTAGCACGTCACATGGTGCAATTTGCGAATGTGGTTGTGTATAGCTACCAATACCTGCTTGATCCCAAGGTTGCTGGAATTATATCGAAGGATATGCAAAGAGAGACTGTTGTGGTGTTTGATGAGGCTCATAATATTGACAATGTGTGCATCGAGGCGCTTAGTGTTAGTGTAAGGATGCAGACACTTGAAGGGGCAACACGCAATTTGAGCAAGATGTCCCAGGATATTGAAAGGTATGTGATTTTGTTAGGAGAAATGGAAATTTGGCTTCAGTTAATTGTTGTGCTTAAAACTAGGAAGAAAATAAGCATGTCTGCTTTCTTTTATTTATTTATATTTTCGGCTCACATGGCATTTTTTCCGTCCATTATACATCTAGTTGGGTTGGCAGACGGATAATGTATGTGTTGTTTTGTTTCGATCTAGAGTGGTGATTGGAAAACCGAAAAATTATCAATGAGCTTGTAATGTGGTGTAGGTTACAAAACATATTGGCACTGGAAAGATACCTTACTCAGTTACTCTATTATGCAGGATTTTGAAGCACCTAAGCTTCTCCTGAAAAGTCCATTTTCGTACAAGCAATATGTGCCTATTGAAATCATTTACTTTTAGCTTTCTAGTGACTTCTAATTTGAACATCTCTTTTTACTACTTCAACTTTGTTCTTGAAATACTTGAAGTTTTCTTGGTACTCCCTCCTAAGTGTGTGAAAGTTATTTTTGAGTGAAAATAGGATGAAAGCTATTTTTCCCGCTTCTTTGATCTTAACTAAAACTTAACATGGTAGGAAGGTTAAAGGCCTCAGATGCTGGTCGATTGCGTGCAGAATACAACCGCCTTGTTGATGGGTTGGCTCAAAGAGGGAACCTTCCTCGTATGTTCAGTTTATGCCTTTATACCTCAATTCAATAATGCTAATCTCATGGTGACCTATCAGTTTATAATGTTGTGTTCCTGTGTATGCAGTTGGTGATACTTGGTTGGCAAATCCTGCCTTACCTGAGGATATTTTAAAGGAAGCAGTGCCTGGAAACATCAGGCGAGCGGAGCATTTTGTGTCTGTTTTGCGCAGATTAGTCCAATACTTTAAAATACGGCTACAAACTGAAGTTCTTGAAAAGGAGGGCCCTGTATCATTTGTTGCTAAAGTTAATGCAGATGTTGGAATTGATCAGAAAATGTTGAAGTTTTGTTATGACCGACTTCAGTCACTAATGCTGACTTTGGAGATAACTGACACAGATGAATTCATGCACATCCAAACAATCTGCGATCTGGCAACACTTGTGGGGACCTATACCCGCGGATTTTCGATCATAATTGAACCTTATGATGAAAGAATGCCACATATACCTGATCCTGTACTCCAGGTTTGCCTCTGACATTGATATTCTTTTTTCCATTTTGTTAATAGGTAGGGGCGCGGACCCAGGATTTAAATTTGCGACCAAGGCACCAGATTTCCCCCATTTTTGATTTTGTGTACTACTGCATGAACCTTGATGAAAAATAGTTTTAGCTGAAAAGCTGGTTTTGAGAACGCTCTAAGTTAATTATTTGTTCTTGGAATTTATCAAACAATTATTTCTTTATAGAAAAGTGCAGTAGCTACTGCTCGTACCTGTATTCTGTACCCCTTAGAAAAAAGGCACCAACATATTTCCTCCTTTCTTTGATTTAGTGTCCTATCCTACTGCACAAATCCTCGGTTTTTTTTTTGGGTGAAAAGTAGGTTTTGAGACTGCTGTATTATAAATAATCTGTTCTTGGAACAGATAAAAAAAAATCATCTGTTTCTAGAAAGCTGCAGTTGCTACTGCCTTTCACCTGAAGGTGATTGGAAACTACTGACTCAATTTTTTTTCCCTCTTCTGTTATGTTTCATGTTTTTTAATTTTTTTATTTTTATGAGTACCAATAATTTGAACTTTTTTTTTTTTGCTTGTGATTATGCCTTGTTGTGTGCACCCTAGTTCCTCATGAAATGCTTTTGCTGTATTGCAGCTTTGTTGTCACGATGCTTCCCTTGCCATAAAGCCTGTGTTTGAACGATTTCAGTCCGTTATTATTACTTCTGGGACACTGAGCCCTATCGATCTTTATCCTCGTCTTCTCAATTTCAATCCTGTGGTTAGCAGAAGCTTTACAATGTCGTTAACGAGGGATTGCATATGCCCCATGGTTCTGACCCGTGGAAGGTAATTTAGTTACAGATATATATATATATATATATATATATATATA
>JAYMSP010002207.1:0-25566 GCA_036897095.1 Plantago elongata
GTTCAAAGGAAAATGGCAGAAGAAGTTCCCACAACTATCGGGTGGAAAGAAATGGAAATTTCTCAGGAAGAAGAAGAGAAGAGGTTTCAAGAAGTCAGAAAGGTGCTACGTTTGTCAAAGGAAATGACATTATGCAAAACAGTGTCCAAACAAGAAGAAGCGAGATAATCTTGTCGGATACTTGGCGCAAATTGAAGATATTGATGATGTAGACATTGAATCAATCTTCTCCTTCGACTATGAGCCAACAGGCGATGCTATTTTAGCAATGGGGATTGAACAAGAAATCGATTCCTCTGAAGAATCAGACTCATCAAGTGATGAAGCAGGCATGGATGATCAGTTCATGCTCCTTGATCTTTACATGCTTGATGCTTGTAGAGCAGAACAACCATCAGAAGTAGAGCTTGCTTATCCGTCCCAACCTTCACCAAATGCCAAAATATACATCCTCCCAGGAAAGTATGACAAACCCATAACACTCATAGCCTATTTTGATACAGGAGCTGCATCCTCCATTATCAAACCAGACATCCTTCCATCAAATCACTGGGATTCATGCTCAGTGACTTTCAAAGCAGCAAATGGTCAAATCTTTTACATTTTCCTTATTAGTAAACCTATATATATCCAAATCTTCCCAGGATATATGATCAAAACTAGAGTGTACGGGTCTGAACTTCCTGAAAAAGACTTTATACTTGATTTTGATATACTCCACAGCCTTAAAAGAGTCACCTGGCACCCAAAAGGCCTCAAACACAAAAATCACATCCTCCCTTGGACAACAATCTCCCATCTCTACCCAATGGAAATTCTAAACCCCATTAAAGATGAAATAATCAAAACCTCATGTGCATCCTCCCATTCAGATTTCCTCAGCAAATGCACCTCACCACTTTGGAAAAACCCAGATTTCTTCATATCCTTACCTTTCAAAAAGAATGAAGACATCAACCCTACCAAAGCCAGCCACCCTGGAATGAACCCAAACCACTATAACTTAGCACTTGAAGAAGTAGACCAACTCCAAAAAGAAGATCCCATTGAGCCTACTACTTCACCATGGGCATGTGAAGCATTTTATGTCAACAAAAGAGCAGAACAAGTTCGTGGAAAATTGAGATTGGCCATCAACTACTAACCACTCAACCATTTCCTTGCGGATGACAAGTTTCCATTACCAAAAGGAGAAGTCTTGTTCCAGAGACTTCCTCAGGCCCAAGTATTCTCCAAGTTCGACTTAAAAGCAGGATTTTGGCAACTTGGCATCAAACCCGAAGATCGCCCAAAGACAGGTTTTTGCGTTCCATATCGCCATTACCAAGGTATTGCCTTTCGGATTGAAGACAGCTCCATCACTGTTCCAAAAAGCCATGATCAGAATCTTCGAGCCAATACTCTCCTACGCATTGGTGTATATCGACATCCTCTTGTTCTCACCAGACATTGACTCCCATACCTCACTGCTTAAGAAGTTCCATGACATTGTACAATAGTACGTGATCATGTTATCAGAGAAGAAGATGGCTATTAGAGAAACAGAAGTTGATTTCCTCAGAATGCATATCTCAAAAGGACAGTACCATCTCCAACCTCATATTGCCTCATAGCTAGATGAATTTCCGGATGAGAAGCTTACTTTCAAGCAGGTTCAACAGTTCCTCGGAATTGTCAATTACATGGCAGACTTTATCCACAGTCTAGAAAAGCACAGGTCAGTCCTCTCATCACAGTTAAAGAAAAACGCTTCAGCATGGACACATGAATGCACATAAGCAGTAAGAGAACTGAGAAGAGTTTCAAAGACACTTCCAGCACTAAAGATCCCATCAAAAGGGAAAAGGATTCTGCAAACCGATGCAAGTGATTGTTATTAGGGAGCAGTTCTACTGGAAGAAGATGAAAAAGGAAAGAGACACATATGCGGTTACAAAAGCGGCGCTTTCTAAGACAGCGAGAAGCATTACCACTCAACCTGCAAAGAGATTCTTGCAGTCAAACGTGGAATTGAAAAGTTTGAGTTTCATCTGGTTGGTCAAAACTTCCTTATCGAAATGGACATGTCTTCCTTCCTGGAGATGATTCAGTTTAAGCAGAAGATTTTACCACAGGCAAAACTACTTAGATGGTCAAGCTGGTTCTCACAATGGAAGATTGATGTCAAGCATATCAAAGGGAAAGACAATTTCCTTCCAGACTTCCTCTCCAGAACACAGAAGTAGATCTCAGCAGTCATCCCGATGATATACATGCTCAATCCAGATGGTCCTAGTGAAGAGTTCCTGAGGTCCATCATAGAAGAAATGCCTCCAGGTCTTAAGGAAGAAGTTCTCAGAACGGTTCTGATAAACAGAGGAGCTGAAACTCTCCATGGTTTTGTGAAGCTGTATGTTCACAGGTATGGTCTAGATCAAGGTCCTCTACTGGGCCTACCCTATCACCCGGTATATCCATTCCTCACTACCATCAAGTTAAACCCGGATCATTATAGCACATTCCCGAATGAAGCATATTTGATGCTTTGGTACTTAGCAGATATACACCATTGGAATTATCATTCATAAAAGTGAGGTACTATAATATCTAGCAAAGTGAATCATGACAAGGAGGAAGCCACATTCAAGATTCTCTACAAGTGGCTTACATTGTTTCACGATGTAACATGGTGGCAAGAGAACATGAGAGTAGAAGACGGAATGGAGATCTTAGTCACATTCAGAATAACTACCACTCAAGTTCAACAAGATGGTGGTGTCACTGTGCAGAAGAATTATGAGGCAAAGATAAGGACAAGCTACAATGATGAGCTTTTGAAGGTTCCAGATTCCACCAGAGAGCAAGCATCATGACGAGACTCAATGGAATTGAAGAAAGCATTATTGATGAAAGACTCTTTTGTCCACATACGGCAAGCTGGCATAACAGGGAAGCATATCCCGCAAAATTCGTGGAAGAAATCAAGCAAGCACTCATGAGCTTTCATTTCCAGTACACGTGGCCCAAAACAAAACCTGACCATCCAATATATCGAGTTCACGGAAAGAAATTCAAAATGAGAAGATATATTTTAGGTCACAAGCAATATGTGTATGAAGTTGTTTTAGGCAGTGAAGAAGATGCTACAGAAGAAGATAATGAACAACTGCAAAAACAACTCTCTTCGGGGATAGGGGGGAAAGGAATTATCTAGAAGTATGTTTAGTGTTTTCATGTAATAGTAAGTGTCACATTAAGTAATAGTACTAGCATAAGCATAATGGTAAGTGTCACTAATGTGTATAGTAAGTGACACCAAATATCTAAGGAATATTTCCTGAGATATTTCCTAGAGCTACTACTATAAATAAGAGGCTTGTGCATGGTTCACAACCAAGCTAAGTCGAGTGTGTTTGTATCCTATCAGTTGTAATCGAGTCCTCTATCAATAAAAGCTTCCCCTTCTCTTATTACTCTTCTTATACTTAACATCATAACATCATAGTTCCTCCATACACTAAACACGATCCTACCCAAACCTTCTAAGTGGTTGTAAATGCTATGTGCTTGTAAACGTTATACCAATCTCAAATAAAAAAATCATGTTTAGAAATGGCTCCTTCTTCCACTAATATAATGCAAAAACTTGTAAAAATAAATTTGGTGAGAGTCTTGTGAAAAAAATGCTCGTACATATCATGAGTCCACGTTATACAATATGAAAATGGCCGAGGGAAATGTCATCTTCATTGGTTCACACTCTATATCTTGGTTGAAGGATGAATTGGACATTTTTATGAAAATTTAAAGGATTTTTTAAAAGTGTTTTGAATTTAAAAGAGAGGAAGAAAGGTAAATATTCCCTTAAAAATAATATGTTTATCATAATCTAATGGCGGACATTGACATTTGAGATTGGGTAGTCCAATTGAAGTGCTTGGACAATCTACGCATATTCGACCCTTCATCTGATTACATATGTGCAGTGTGCGGGGCACTTAAAATGCCATTCAACCTCACCTAGACGGGCACTTAGACGTGTCATTGTAATTTACGTCCCCTCCCCTAGCCGGCACTCTGATGACACTTGATCAAGCGCGGTAGCTTCTTAGCTCGGTGCCCCAGCTCTTAAGAAACATGTACTGACAGAACTCAGAAGTAAGCATGACAGAGATAACGTTAGACATGATAACGGGATGTTTATCGAATCGAACGAACTGAACATATGGAGCTTATTGAACATTTGTCCGCTTAGAATTTTAGTGTTAACTCATTCACTTGTTCATGTTCAGTTTGTTAAGATTTTCGTTTGTTCGTGTTTGTTCGCTAGTGTTCGTTAAGCTTTTGTTCACGAACTGTTCAGTTTGTTTGTACGTTAAAGTCGTGTTCGCCAACATTTTATTCATTGTTAGAATCCCGAAAATAAAGTAAAACTATGACAAAAATAAAATAAAAGATCCCTCAAAAATCATATTTCAAGGCAAATATTGTGATCCCACATTTTATCATATATTCATCCCACAAATAAATATAAAAATTAAGACGAGCTACAAGTCTACAACTATCCAAAATGGAATAAAATATATTATTATATATATTACTTACTATATTATAAAAGTAAATAATATATGTTTATATTGTTCACGAATAGTTCGCCAATAAATTATGTATTCGTGTTCGTGTTCGTTTGTTAACGAATGTGTTCGTGAACAGTTCGATCGAACATGAATTGAGCATTAACTGAAATTTTTAGATACGTTTTGATTTGCTAAATTGTCCTAGACATGATAGTAAGTAGCAATGCAAGTTTGTACGCTGTAAGTCTGTAACAATAGCCTGCATGATTTCGTACACACCCTCAACTAAAAGAATTATGGTAGTACTTTGAAACTGCTAAATGAACAAGAGGTTGCCATCAACTAAAATAATCGGTTAGTAAAGGATCTCCATGATCTCAAGCAAAATAGGATTCCTTTTTTTAGTGAAAAGCAAATCAACCGTGGAATTCTACTTGTTTATCTCTTTCTCCTTTTTTTAGTGACTAGCAAATCTATAAATCAATTCAAAAATTACACAGCCCGCGTGCCAGGAAATATGCAGAAACTGAATCGATAACAGTGTTTGGTTGAGAATTGAAATTGAATCATCTCAATTTCAGTTGCAAAACTACACAAAATGGAAAACTGCTCAACAGATGAAGGTAGAAAAGCTCAGGTTTAAACTTTACTGTCGTATGACTCGTAACCTTAATTTAACATCACCTCTTCACTGCAAAACCCTAATACAAAATGTATGAGAAAGATACTGTAAACATACTTCACCTTATAAACAGTACATCCATTAAAGCATCGTTATATTAGCTTTTACAACAGACTAGAAATTAACAGCGTAATACATTTTTTGTTTTCCCGAATATTAAAAAGTTACAGGCAAGTTCAACATTGAACATAATTAAAAGGGTTATCACTAAATAGTCAACAGATCATTTATCAGTCTCCGCATCTACTGATTAGTGCAGGTAAGCAGTCTGATACTGGTATCCATTCCCAAAGAAGCTTCCATGGCTAGGAGAGAAGCTATACGCAGCTGGGCTAGGAAATGATGGAACATGGTGCTCCACTGGTGCAGGGTAAGCGTATGGCCTGTCGTAGACGTACTGTGGGTACCTATCCGTCATTCTTCCATAGAAGTTCTTGTCAGTGGTGATGTTGGCAACTCGCGGTGCCTGTGGATGTGCAATCAGATTGGCTCGAGGTCTCTTGTGTGGCTTTGCAACTTCTGTAGCCCGCTTCTTGCCCGCCTTCACTTTCTCTGTTTCCAGAACCTGTTTCTGCAGTGGCTCTATGGGGAATTGCTCTTCCAGCTTATGATCTTCAATGCATTTGATAACAGCTTTTAGTGCAGCCAGTTCTTTCTCGTTCACATCACTCTGTAACATGTAGAAAGGAACCATTTGTTTCTCAAAAGCTACAATGTGGAAGGTATGAACTCCATATTAACAATTCATTAATCATATGCTATAATAATCACTACAAGCCTTCTGTAGTTTTCCAGGATATCAAGAAACACATGCTTGCGGAAAAAAGTGAACAGCCCCCCCATGTTTGGTATGTTTCAAACTCATCTGTTTTTGGGATAATTTGTCAAAACATTATGGTACTCGGAGTGATCCCCTGTTGGGTTAATGTCCAACCAACAAATTTTCTAACGATGTCAAATTTTCTAAAGCCTCTCAAAAATTAAACTACAGCAATTGTGAAACTCAAACTTTAGGCAAAGATTTATTTTATTTTTTTGAAACGGCAAAATCTATTAATAGATCGGATACATGAGCATAAGAAATGATTTAGTCGAAGATATGACGCTTCAGAAATACACATATAGAGCTAAACAGCATTTTACCACCGAATTCAGCAGAGACTGAATCTGTAATATGGAAAATTTACCTGTATTGAAGCGGCAGAAGGTGATACATTTCCAGGTTTTGTAGGGGACAATACTCTTTTGGCTTCAGACAAGTAGGATTTCAGTAATGAGACAGGCGAAAATAGATCAGTGAGCTCAAATGCAAAAGCTAAGTTGACAGCATCAATATGCCTTCCATTCTTGACCAACACACCAATAACACCTGGTAGACCATCATGGAAAATAATCAAGAACAATAAAGTGTTTCAAAGCCTCAGTTTATGAGCTAGAATTATCGAACTTGAAGTTATTTACAATGAAAAAGCATAAGTTCAGATGTGGAGAATGACAGTAGAAATTAGTTCAGTCAACAGAAACCATGAGAGTAATGGTCTTTAAAAGTTTTGAGGACACCTTTTAGCTATTAAATGCAATGAATGATGTTTTTTTCCTAAATAAAAGAACCCCAATGACATCAGACAACTGTGAGATGACTGACAGATATAAATAAGTAAATCATAAGCAGCATATACAAGGATAAGTGAAGGTGAAAGCCAAGGACCTTTTCATGATGGAAACTAAAGAAACTAACAATATTAATTGTTGATTTAGTTAGAGTGAAGAAAACCTGGCATTTTATCTGACAAACCAAGATAACGACACAATTCAGCCGTTTGTCGTCTCCTAGAAACCATTGGTATTAATTTGGACAAACACTCCTGGTCAAAATCTGAATTAATTCCAAAACTGGCCAGAAGTTGTAGGAATGCATGAGCTTCCAAGGAATTTCCATTGCTTGCATCAGCATCAAGATAATCTAACTTTGGTTTCCACTCTTCAGCAATAGCTTTTGCCCGTTCCTTGGCATTTTCAGAGATGATAACTGTAGTGGAATCTGAACCCAGGTTCACAAACAAACAGCTGAGGCATTCCAGCAACATGATGCAGGTTCGGCGAAGGCCTAAGAGGATTGCATCCTTTTTGGCATCTGAATTTGGCATGTCCATGCCATAGAAACCCTTCAGCGAGTCCAGGACCAGAGAGGCAGGGTCAGCTGCGGCCTTTAGTGCAATAGGAATCTCCTCCCGAAGAATGGCAAGGTTTTTCCGGTTGTCTGATATGAATTTGTGGAGGCCTTCTGAGTTCATCTCTTGGCACAATTTCACCAGTTCTGGATAGGTCTTCACCTGTTCATTCATAACATTCCCAGGTCTTTCCATGTTATTCTCAGCAACTATATCATCAGGAACTTTTCTCTTCACGGCTGGTGCTTCAACTAGGTTATCACCACATATGACACCTACGTTTACAGTAACTGGCTTCTCAGCTTTCTCCATAGCAGTCAAAATGGCCGATACAGCAGCATCCCGCTTCTCCTGGAGTCTCTCGAGTGATACTTGCTCCTTAGCCAAAACGGCTGCTTTACGCTTCTCCAACAAATCTTTGGATTCAACTATTTTGGTCTCAAAGACCTTCTCCTGTTCTTCCAAATCAGTGAAACGTCTCTTCAAAGACTTCTGGAGCCCATTAAAGTGCTCCTCAAGCTGTTTCCATTTCATATTAAGAGTTATAGCCCGCTGACTTTCAAGTTCCGCAAATGCCTTCTGAAGCTGTTGTATCTTAGAGGCTGTGGAGTCCATTAGATTGTCTACCGATATGTTATCCTCCATGATATAAAAATCCTGGAATAAAAATAAACAAACTGATCACTTTGTCAAAGAAATGACTTGAAAGAATGGCCAAGAAAAAGTTGAAATCAGAAGTGTAGAACTAAATACTACTTCAATTTAGAGGACACATATTGATCAAGTCTATTTTTTTCAAATTTTTCACATAGCAAGGCGTGAGGTACAACTTGCATAAGTTGAGTAGACGATAAATACAGTATGATTTCTATATTGAATCAGGGCACTCTACATCCCTCAAGACTTGGAGGTGTGCTTCTTCTTTGTCAAATTCCATACTCTCGGTATGTTTCTGGCATTCACTCAACTCTTCAAAAATACAAGGTTAATCGGCCCATTTGCTGCTTTTATCAATAAACTTATTCATAAAAACAATCTTCTTGAATTGAACAATTACAAGTAAACCCTTCAAAAGTATATGTGCTGTGTAAACTGATAGACAAATTGAAGTTATCGACATAATCGATAACCTGACACCATTTCCTAGTGTATCCTTCCTGATACCTATTTCTGGTAAAGTGCCTTACCAGAAGGTTTTCATCCACAATCAACAAGTCCAACAGTTATGAACTCGAATAAAGTGTACATAGGTGAATTCCAATATCAAGTTGAATCAGGTATACATCACAAATTCTCTGTTTTGTAAATATAGCTGCTGACTGCTACATTTTACCACAATACATCATGTCTCCCCTACAAAATATATGACTCCCATATCACACAATACTGCGCATATAACTTGTGTCTAATTAGACAGAGCAAAACAAGTAGGGAGGGATAACCACAAACGGGAGGCGACAACTACTGCCAGCTTTCCCAAAACATTCTGCTAAATAAACATTACTGAAATGCTGCCTCATTTCACGCAGAAGTTTACAGTCCCAAAGGAATCAAGATTATAAAAACCAAAGAAAGTTAAAACTTGAGATGAAGATTCCTTCACCTATTTTCCATTCACAGAGAAATGAAAACCGATCTTTCCTCATTTAGTGTTTGCTATTTAGGCAATATTAGGAACTGATGGCACTATAACGTGCAGCAAGCATAATACTATAGTTTTTTTTTTTTAACTGATAATGTTTGTACCAGCTCAACAGACACAATTAAGAAAACACAAAGTTGAGTAAAAAGAAGAAACAAAAAACGGAGAAGAAAAGCCAGTTGCCTTAAAGTAACTGCAGTTGGGTGCAAGAGAGGAGGAGGAATTATATGAGCATGCCAGAGTAAAGCAAGCTCAAGTTTCAGAAGTTAAGGATTTCTGTCAGCTAGTTGAATATGGAAATGAAATGATCAAGACAGAAGCTAGCAATTGCAGCAGAGAACCTAACATGAACATTAATGGCCTATAAACACATAGTGAGAATAGTGGAATACAAACTTCAACTTTAAGTTCACTCTTTCCAGGCCCAAGCTAGCCACCAGAGTAAAACATGTGTATTAAACAGAACCTTCATAATCACGAACAAACGCAAAAAATTCGAAAAGGAAAACGAAAATCAGGCGAAAACTCATAAAGCAGTGACTACAAGAGCACCTACTGCAAAACAATTCTGACATAACTTAAAGTAGAAGCAAAATTGAACAGGAAAAGCAGTAAACAAAGCAATTTAGCAACATACTACATAAACAACAAAAACATTCACCTAATTGTGCAGACAGAGAGCAAAAACAAACAGATTGAGTACGCAAAACCAAATCAAACCGACAAAGTGAGCTGAAATTGGCAACAATGATAAGTGACAGCTGCAGAAAACGAATTAGAAAAGCGAAAGAGTTGATGAGCAGAAAAGAGTTACCGGATCGGAGAGGAATCAGAGGTGCATAATTGGAGGGAGGGTTTGGTGAAGACCTAGAGAGAGAAAGAGGAAGAAGAGAAATGGAGAGAATGTTTTGGAAAGAGGAAAGTAGGAAAACGAAGAAGAAGAAGAGAGTAGATTATAGATATGAATGAATGATAATAGAGAATGACAGTAGTGTATTTGTGACTATTTTAACTTTTTCAAAAATGAAAATTACTGTCAGTCACTGTTGGAATGGTCTGTGCTTAATCTTCTTCTTCTTGTCCCGACAACTACACGTCCAAAAGCAGGCACTTGCACGCTGACACCACATGCACTCTTACTTTTCCTTTTTCTTACTCCCAGATGGGCTATCCTCACTAAGCTCAATCCTCATACTGGACCTATCCACCCATACAATGGGCTGGGCTGGTCTGGGCTGGACTGCTTTTCTTTCATCGTCCAATTGGGCTTCAACATAAATACAATACAATACCATTTACAAAAACGAGCAATGTTCAATTTTTATTTTATTATCTATATGGCAAAGGCAACTCTAACCTAAATCGTCTTACCACTTCGTTTTCCAAGCAAAGTGTTTAATTTGACTAAAGTCGCATGACAAACAGAATCAAAAAGACGACCCAATTAAAGTCAAGATTTAATCGTAAGATAGAAAATATCTAAACACATAAAGATGCTTAATGCAATGACGAATGTCTCATAACTGCAAGTGTTATTACTGATATATAAACACATTTTCAAAGTGAAGGTTAATAAGTTTGCGTTATTTAATTACAAGTTTGTCATTTTCATTATATTTTCTCTGCCCTTATTATTCGATGATTGTTTCTTATTTATTAGCTAAAAAATTCAAACTCTATGTTTACTTTACCGCACTTGAGAATATAAACAACCACTTCAAGAATAACCAAATTTCAAGAGACTGACCTCTCAAGTCAACTCACACCATACTAAATTTAATATAGTATAATCAAGATTCGATTTGATAATGTATATAAATTTGATAATTTTTTGTGGGCTTGGTGAAACTTTTCTTTAGACGAATTGTAATTTGTGCCAAGGGTCGTCAAGTTTAATCCTTTGTCCATTTACTATCATGCATTCCCTATATTTTCCTCAAATATCTCCAGGCTTGAGAAATTTGTTATAACTTCGTATGGCACATCCCATCTAGGAAGCTTACTTGTAAAGAAACATAAATGTGAATTTGAATTCCCGAGGTGGAACTCTTGACGGACGATCTCCTTATCATGATAACGCTTCGCCCTTCATTTCCAGAGCTTCACACTCTTGCACGTGCTATGTGACAATTCTGCAACTTCATTAAGTTGCAGAAACCCCGCTACTCCCGCTACTCCCATCCCATGTCCAAATTAAGTTTCATGATTGCCCACGCTCCTTGTTTTCAAGCTTAATTGGCGAGTGTACGTCATTCTTTTACGTACATAAGCTTGTAAGGAATTGTTCGCAAAATTATTTTGAAGCTACTCCAATGAACCCATAATGTGTTATCGAGCAAGATTACCTTGTTCCTTCTATTTGGTTTCACGGTTGTCTCTGGATATAATTTGAATGAATTGCTCCGACTTGGAAGTATTCGGTATGCTCATGAACAAGAATAAACTATGCATAATTGAATAATCAGTATATGTAACTGTGTCAATCTCAAGGTCGAATATCTTCTCTTGAACAGTGGAGGAAAAATGTTTTGAAAGACCATTTAGTAATTCTTTGTGTAACACAAAGGGTGGTCTAGTGAAATTAGAATTGCGCGTTTACATTGTATACCAAATATGCTACATGAGAAGAGAATTTGCAATAATAAATAGATGATGATGATAATAATAATAATAATAATAATAATAATAATAATAATAATAATAATAATAATAATGTGAAATTTAAAAGAGGATGATGTCAGACGCGCATACTTTAATGGCTTGTACCATCGATCTATCTGGTAAAGTCAAGCAGCACCTCTCGGTCCGGTCGTCTCAGACTTTTGCAGGTCTTCTTGTTTCTACTCTACCGTTGCATATGTCATATTAATCTATAAATCCAGGCCAAAGTGCTTGTGCACCGCAATATAAAATATCATTCATACATGTGAATTGTGAAATACTGATAATTCATTAATTTCTTTTAAAATATTAGTAATATAATTATTCCGAGAGACCATATGTAAATAACTTAAAGAGTACACACACACATGCATATATATTATTAATTAAAACGTTTATGTTTTCAACACATTTTCACATTAAAAAGAAAACATTTTGTTTAGGGATTTATTAATCGCATAATGTATTTTACTAAATGCATGACACTTCCTAAAATATTACAAAAGTTATTTTAAATATTATAAACATAAAAATTAGTCCCGAAACTTATCTTATATTCCGTTTAACTTCAAGATACTTCAAAATTTTAAAAAATAATAACATTAACACAACACAATATTATACGAAAACAAAAAATTGTATCATACAATTATTTGTTAGACTATGACAACAATTCAAAATTTAAAGAAGTATATTTTTTTATAGCTTATATGTATTATTTATAATTATTTTATAACTTCCGAATATTCAAATATTTCACCAAAAATTAAAAAAAATGTCCTATATAATGCTTGACAACCCTCAAAACTGCCGGAATAGCCTTCCAGCACTCTTGGGGACTGCCCAGCCAGCCTGTTTAAACAGCCTTGAGGGCTGAATAGCTTATATGGCAGCACTAAGGGTTGTTAGACAGCCTTGAGAGCTGATAGCGGGCTGGCCTAGCAGCCCTAAGGGTTGTTAGACGGATTGTTTTGGCAGCACTCAAGGTGGCCAAACAATCCATTTTGTGAGTTTAAAAAGAAAATCTGTAATTAAAAATATTGATTTGGTGTGTACAACATTTGATTACATTTGTATTTATTTATTTATAACGTTTATCTTAAATTTTAATTACGATGGTTTGAAAATCATAACCACTCTAGTGTTGTTCGATTATGTTCGTTTGAAGATCTAAATAGAAAGACGCAATTAGAGAGTTGAATTGTATAAATAAAAGTGTTTTTTTGATTAAAATTGTAGTATTTTAAAGTTAATGGGTTATTTCATAAATTACTGTAATTTTGAGTTGATTTGTAATATGTTAAAATTATGTCATGCGTTTAGTAAAAAGAGTCATGTGTTTAACATTCCTGTTTATTGACGTTCTTATTCATAATATTAATATAAAAAGATAGGCATATAAATATCTTATCGGAACCATCAGGCCATCTTCAATAGTGATGGCTCATGACGCGTCGTCACGCATTTTTTATGCAGTGATGGTGATGCATCGTTGTCACGTCGTCGATACGTTATGAATTTTTTAAATTTTATTATTATTATTTTTTATATTTTTGTTTACATATTATTCATATTATAAGAGTGCTTAGATGTTGAAATGAATAAAATTGCATTTTAAAGTCGCTTTATAATTTTTCAAGGTTCAAAATTTAAATTTTTTTATTTTTTATAAAACATATTTAACATATTATAATAGTGTTTAAAAGTCAAAATTATTAAAATTGTATTTTTAGATGTTAAATTACAATTTTAAGTTTAATTAAGAGTGAAAATGAGTCCGAGATGGAATGATCTAAAAATAGTAAAAAATGGTCTATATTTGTAGATATCGAAGAGACGAATCTATTAGTGATTTTTATTTATATTTTATATTTTTATTTTTCGAGTTATTTGTGTTTGAAATTAGATAAAATATAAAAAATAATTTTAAAAAAAGAAAATGGGTGGGACACTTGTCAGCAGTAGATTAGCCACTGCCAAGCAGCCAAGATGCGCCTAATGATGCGTGTTGGGTCCATACGGCAACGACAAAGTATTTATAAAAAATAGAGAAAGCTATTTAGGTAAATTTACTTTTGTAATGTAACAGTAAGATAATGATATTCACATCATTAAAAAAATATACATGAGTTATTGTATTATTGATGGTTGTAGGAAATATATTCTAAACCCAAGTTTCATTAATTCAAGGAAATTAAGTATAAAGTTTATGATGAAAATATAGTGTAATAAACTGTAAACATTTTACTATATTAGCTTGGATATTTTAGAGAGACCATGATGTAATTTTGAGTGTGAAATACTGTCGTAATTGGGTTGTTAATTTCTCTGGAATAAGAGTGAGAAAGCAAGAAAAAGGAAAAGGGCGGGCAAGATGAAAATGATGGATAGAAAATTGGCCTCCCATTTTGACCCAGTTTATGACACACCACACCAATATAAATGTATATAAATAATAATTAATTTTTGATAAGAGTAGAAAGAAATACTAATAAATAATAATAATGGAGAAGCTGGTGGTACCAGTAGAAATAGTAGAATGCTAAAAAGTCTCAAACCATTTTATACTATATACTATACTTGATACTTGAATGAATATCAATATCTCCTCCTCAGTCAAGTCTAAGGTCTTCCATTGAAACATCAATCAAAGATCCAGCATTTCTCTCTCAAAACACCTCACAATCTTTCATTTTTCTACTGCTACTTCCCTTTGCTTCTCCACTTGTGTTATTCAAGATTATTTCTGCTGCCGTCCGTCGACCAGTTTCCACAATACCGATCTTTTCTCTACCTGGTAAAGCCTTTTCTGGTTACTGTATGCTTCTGTACTTGTTAATTCCTTTATTTTGCTTGTTTGTTCTAGTATATTTGAACTGGGTTCGTTTGTTTTTGCTTGTTAGCTGAATTTTAGGCATCAATTTTATGTTTTCTTGATTTGTTTATATTGGGTGCTTTTGATGTGTGTATCTGTTTGATTTGATTTGTACTTGTAGTAGATCTTTGTCTGTGTGTTCTTCTTTCTGTCATCTGTTTGATAGCAATTGGTTATCCTGTTTAGGGTTTATGCTGGTGTTTGTTAGCAATTAGTTTTCCTATTAAAATACTCTAGTTATTAAAGCATCTCTCATACTTTAAAAAATGCTGAGTTGTAATTATGTAAATGTTCCAGTAATTTGTGAATGGTCTTCATGAAATTTGTAAGCTATTGGAGTTTATGACTTCAAGTATTTGCCTGTTTTGGTGTGGTGATTTCCTGTGCAACAAGCACTTTATACATGCTGGTGCCTTTTCATTTAAGCCTGTTAACAAAGTTTTCTGGTCTAATATACAAATTGAAATGATGTTGGTGATTTTGATTGGGTTTACGTTATCGTTTCAGGAATCTCAACAATGAGGCTTGTCATGTCACAGACGCTTTGACTTCATTCTAGTTATCACTTATTTGTTGCTTATGGCTGTTCTTATCTTCACATGGCCGGCTTGGATAAGTATTCTTGCATGGCTTCTTGTTCCCAGTTCCCTGGGCCAAGCAACTAATTCGGATATTGACTGTCTCACATCCATTAGAGATACTTTGGAGGACCCTCAGAATTCTTTAGCATCATGGAACTTCAATAATGGTACTCCGGGCTATATCTGTAGGTTTACTGGAATTCAATGCTGGCATGATGACGAGAACAGGGTCTTAAATTTACGATTAGGGGACATGGGACTTCGAGGCGAATTTCCACAAGGCCTTGTCGGTTGCTCCTCCATGACAGGCTTAGACCTTTCAAATAACAATCTACGGGGAAACTTACCAGATAATATCTCTCATGTGATTGGCTTTGTCACTAACCTCGATCTGTCCTCAAATCAGTTCTCCGGAGAGATACCTGTGAACATTGCGAACATCACTTTCCTGAATACTCTACGACTGGATAACAACCGATTTTCTGGTCAAATTCCCTTACAGATAGGTCAACTTGGCCGATTGAACACATTTTCTGTTTCAAATAACCAATTGAGTGGGCCAGTTCCTGGGTTTATTAATGCTACCGGCATTACGGCAGCCGACTATGCCGGTAATCCAGGGCTGTGTGGTAGGCCCTTGGATGATTGTCGATTTTCCTCAAGCAGAGGGCGCACTCCTGCATTTATTGGAGCTGCTGTTGGTGGGGTGTGCATTGGTGCTTTGTGTCTTGCCCTTGGTATGTTCTTCTATATGCGCAGGATGTCTAAAATGAAGAGGCAAGGTGATCCCTTGGGCAACAAATGGGCAAAGAGTATCAAGGGTGCTAAGCGTATTAAGGCAAGATTAACTTATCCTTCAAAACTCTTAACTCAACCTTAAACACCTTCACTGTTTCTCATTACATAATTACCATTTGGATTGATCATTGGGTTGTTTGGTTGGTAGTTTATTTGGTTGTCTTGAGGTGTGGGCTGTACTTGTATCAGTTTAGACTTTGAAGTAATAACAAATAAGTTAGCCGCTGGAATTGCTCAGATATGATGCGTCTTTTGTGTGATGAAGGTTAAAGAGGTGAAATGTAAAAGACTGGTGAGAAACGATAAATGCTATGGAGTTAAATTTGTTGTCATTTTTTATCCATCTTTTAAGTCGAAAACAAAGTAAATAATGTTTGAACCCTAAAAGTCAAACCTATCAAGTCTTACTGTCTTTCATAAACAGTGTCAATAGCTCTCTAATTTGATGTTCTTAGTTCGAGCAAACATTTTTTTTCTTCATATTATCTATGAAAGAATGACATCTAAAAGTTGTATCTTCTGTTTTTCAGCTATCGATGTTTGAGAAGTCAGTTTCAAAGATGAGCCTGGGTGATCTCATGAAGGCCACTAAGGACTTCAGCAATGAAAATATAGTTGGCACAGGAAGAACTGGAACAATGTATAAGGCTGTACTTGAAGACGGAACCTCTTTTATCGTAAAGAGATTGCAAGATACTCAACACTCTGAAAAAGAATTCATGTCAGAGATGGCCACTTTAGGAAGCGTAAAGCACCGCAATTTGGTTCCACTTCTTGGGTTTTGCACGACCAAGAAGGAAAGACTCTTGGTATACAAGTACATGGCAAATGGCACCCTACACGATAAGCTTCATTCTGTAAGTGAAGGTGGCAAAACTATGGACTGGCCGGTGAGGCTTAAAATCGGGATTAGGGCAGCAAAAGGGTTTGCATGGCTCCACCATAATTGCAACCCACGTATAATACATCGAAACGTCAGCTCAAAGTGCATTTTACTTGATGAGGATTACGAGCCTAAAATATCTGATTTTGGGCTCGCTCGGCTCATGAATCCAATGGATACGCATTTGAGTACGTTTGTGAATGGTGAATTTGGGGACTTGGGTTATGTTGCCCCAGAATACGCTAGAACCCTTATGGCCACTCCTAAGGGAGATGTTTACAGTTTTGGCGTTGTGCTTTTGGAATTGGTAACAGGTGAACAGCCTACTTACGTGACTAAAGCCCCAGAAAGTTTCAAGGGAAATCTAGCTGAATGGATATCGGAGCTGTCTGGTGCCTCTAAGCTTCATGATGCAATCGATACGACATTGGTTTCAAGAGGATATGATGCCGAGCTTTTCCAGTTTCTTAAAGTTGCTTGTAGTTGTGTATTGCCAGGTCATAAGGAGAGACCTACCATGTTTGAGGTGTACCAGCTGTTGAGAGCGATTGGACAACGTTATGATTTCACAACTGAAGATGATATCATGGTGCTGTCTGATACAGTGAATAATGATCCTCTAGTGGAACTTATTGTTGCTCGAGATGTTCTCCAAATCGAGTGAAATCCAGACAAGGTATTATGGTCAGTAAAATCATAACCATGTGTAATTATATGCTGCTGTTGTATTGTAGTGATTTTGGTTTTTAATTTAGATAAAGCATTATTAGCTGCTGTTCCATGAATTGAACTCTGGTAAACTTGATTAGCTCAAGTCACAGTGATTTAAACATGTTTGTTCTGCTGTGTATAGTTGTGCTCTATTTATTCAATACTTACCAGGGACGCAAACAAGCGTATGCATTAGACACCACCATCTCATCTTGGGGAGTAGATTCACCAGTTTGTGTCAGCTATGAGTTGTTTGCCATACGCATGTGTGTGTTCTTCAGTTCGTTAGAAATGCATGTTGCTTTTCGGTTCCTACCGTATTGTGCATAGATATATTGTACCAGATGCATAAATGCGTTCTGCTACTAAACACGTCAAGGCATAAGAAACAGTTAATGTTCTGGTTTCCGTTCCAACTTTCTTTTACAGCACCCTAATTTCAATGTTGAATGGAAGACGTTTTTATATGAATTTGATCCGCACCACGAACCGGCTCTAGCGAGCACAAGTGTAGACGGAAGGCATAATTATAACCCAAATTATCTATTTTATTTACCTTATTTAATTATTCAGTTATTTCTGTTAATTTGGTTCAAGATCGTGGATTATGAATAAAGGCCCACGACCCGTAGAATAGGAGAGCAGGCCCTTGACCCGAATAAACCTTAGAAGAGCAACTGAATAAATCTTAGAAGATCAACTGGTATACAAATTAAGAACCTTAGTTGTATTTCAGTAGTTATTATGGATGAAGTTACTTTACCGGTGAAAATCATGCAACATCGTCGAAAGGTGTGAGACTATCTTGCGAGAATCTTTCTCTTGTAAGTGATTCCTTCTCTTCTTCTCTAATTCGTGACAAGATGATTTTAAAGGCCGTTTCAACAAACGAATTGCTCAGTAATTCGTACGATGAATTACCTATGGAAAGTTACATTCCATCACAATTATACCGGGAAGATGAAAGTTTAGAATAACTATGGGCTGTCAGTGAGGGCCAATATTGTCTAAATTTGTATTTTACTACAAATAATATTTTTAGCTGAAATTAAAGAATATTGTAACTCGGAGAGTTCTAAGTTCATATATATTATAACCCCTATTTTTGTGTTGTGTGTGAAGTGTAATGACAAATCAAAAGATTTAAGGTATGATTGATATATCTTTTAAGGTATGATTGATATAGATTTTGAATGGAGAAAAGTCAATTTAAATTGCAACTTAGAGCTACTTGAATTAAAATTTGGGGAGTCTTGTTTGTATGCGTTGAAGTTTGAACCCAAGTGGAATACATTTTATCTGCATTTGTTTCTGTTTCTAAGAAAAAGTTTTTATTGTATTTGTGTTTGATATTGACTCTATTTTTTCAACTCAGACTTCTATGCCGGAAGGTATAGATGATTAGTGAGCTGATTGGGTTGGCATTTAAATGCTCCCTTTTGGCTCAATGAACAATAATTTGGTCTAAAATACACTTTAAATACCTCCATTTCAATTTTATTCCTAAAATAATTTTACTAAAATTCCCTTTCAAATGCCATGCCAATCAGATGGTTATTAAAGAAAAATTAAACCAATTTACTTGCCTATGGTCGGTTTTTATAATTATAAAATGAGGTTTATATGCAAGATTTACGATTAGTTTTTCAGTTTCATAATTTTTTTTTATAAATTGTTTGTTATGGAATGCGTAGCTTCTTAAACAAGCTAGTTGATTTGAGAAGCTAATCAAGTTAACTTGTTGAAAAAGAATCTACCAGCTCAGTTACCAGTTAACTTTTGAACTACTAACTTTTCAATTAATTTTATTAAACAGAACTTATTTTTCTAACCCGCTGTGATTCGGTTGGGTGATAATAACAACGGATGGTTTGTGTTCGGATTGGTGGGTGGAGATATAAGGGAAAACTATCCTGTCTAAATTACATAATCAACAATGATTTATGAACAAAGTTAGAAAGTAGCTAACCATGAAAAAATTAAGGTGGGAAACTGAAAGTTCAAACAATCATGTAGCTAGACTGGTGTAATATAAGAGATAATAATGTGAATCGTAAAATGTATAAAGTAATTTAATAAGATATTAAGATACATAAAATTTAACTCAAGTTTACTTCTTTTTTTTTCTTTTTATGAAACGATAACTTTTTATTAATATAATATTAAAAATACAAGTGATACTTTGAACGAACAATTAAAAAAGAAATAAAAACCTTTAAGACACACCATCCAAACCATCAATTAAATCCTAAACCACATATAGAATGTCAACAAAAAAACTACATCCATAGATTTACAAACCAAGACCAAAACCAATGTCAAAATATGCCTCAAAATCCATAACGATCAACTGATTCCATCCATCTCCTCATGTCATCTCCATTGAACTGAATCTCAAAATCATAAAAAATTATATATTTATATAAAATTCACCGTCAAATTATTAAGTATATTGGTAGTGTCTGTTATACCGAATTGTAGTTTAATATACGTACGTATCTATCGACCCTTATAATTTTAAGATTAATATTTAATAGTATCTGGACACGTACGCATATCCTCTTTCCTGTTCGTTTAACTCAAGTTTACTAATCTCTCATTCCTGTTCATTTGACACGTTCTTTTCAGTGTTGTTTTTATGAAAGCAAATCATTTGTTGTTTGTTTGTTGTTAGAGAGAGTTATTATAAAGCATGGAGAAAGTCTCCTTATCCAAGAGTCAAATTTTTATGGATGGGAGCAAATTTTTTAAGAGTAAAATGAGTAAAGTATAAGATGTTATAATATTTGTTTTTGTAAAAGTAAAGTAGGAGATAATTGTAATTATCATTTAACATTTTATTATAAGCCCCATTCAGTATGAAATAATTATATATTAATAAGAATCATTTAACATTATATTACAAACATTATTCAATGTGAAACAAGCATCGTATTAATAAGCATCATTTAACATTATATTACAAGCATAATCCAATATGAAAGAATCATCGTATTAGTACTGCAAACATCATTTAACCTTACATTACAAGAACCATATAATACAAGCATCAAATAGAAACAAGCACCATATTAGTACTAGATGCATCATTTATCATTAATTAACAAGTATAATACAATCATGACGAAACAAGCATCATATTATTAAAAACCTGATAGATGTAGAAATTTAGAAGGTTGATCATGTGATGATGATGCTTGTATCAATTGACAGATGCTTGTTTTATTTGTTTCAATTGACATGTGAATGTATTTTAATTTGATTTTCTATAAATAAGGAAATGATTTTTATCAATAATTTTATTTTTAATTTTAAATTTATTAAATATTAAGAAAATCACTAATTTGTAGAAAGTTTATCATTAAATTGTAGGATATTTTTCATGTATTATTAAAGTGTAAGGAGTTGTTAAAAGTTATATAAATTTATAATTATCTCATGAGAGAAAGCCGGTCCATTTCACAATTACTACTATTCTAGGCTATAGCAACTGATGTTGATTCAGTATATAGACTGGAGTCAATATTTTCTGGGTCCATATACATTCACTATGTAAATGCTTAAACATAATTTATTTTCAGCTTTTGGGAAAACGTGGAAATTGGATGTTTGGTTTAATAACTTCTGCTTTAACTTAAAAAAAAAAAAAATTGTAACCGTTAAAAGTTGAGAATCAACTTAAATGTTGCTTTTAAATAAGAAAAGCAACAGTGACATTATATATAATTATATTAAACTTCACAAATAAAAAAAATGCCACCCTTTTTCATCATTTACACCCGTCAAATTCACAATTTACCCGCCATCATCCGATAAAATCTCAAATTAACGCACCATATAGTACAACTTTGCTATTACTCTTGCACATATACTGGTGTTTCAAGCCTTCAAGGTATGGTATTTATGCTGAAATTTCAATTTATGTGCCTTAAATTTGAGAATTATATCATGTTTTGGTAGATAAACTTTATATTATATATGCTTTTAGGTTTTGCTGTTTTTCTTTAATCGGTTCATTGTTGTTATGGAATTTAAGGATATCATAAAACTTATTCTATCATAATATATACCGCAATGGGAAAGTATATTGGCATAGATGTAATTCCATGTCAACTCCAACCGTGCAATATGTATACTAGGAGAATGTTGTAGCTTGTAGGACAATCTTGATTAACCAAAGTATGAACCAAATGGTATTGATGTAAATGAGATAAATGTTTAGGATATAAGAGAGTTAGTATATATAGTTGAGAAAGAATGATTAATTAACTTATAACAAACTTTCTATATTGAGGAAAGTTGTCACATGTACAATGAAAGGCCTGTATATTACATCAAACTTGCTTCTTCTGAGACCCCCCCTTAAGATACATATGAATATTCATGAGATGCATCTTAGAACTGAATGTGGAGAACAAATCATTTTTCAATGGCTTGGTGAAAATATCTGCCATGTTTGTAGAGGTAGGGATGTGAATGGTTTTGATGATGCCTGCTAGCAGTTTCTCCCCGGTGAAGTGGTAATCTAGTTGTATATGTTTTGTTTTCTCATGAAGAACTGGATTTTCAGCAATGCACAAAGCACTCTTTGAGTCTGTATAAACTGCAATTGGAGAAGGATGTGATATACCAAGATCTGTTAATAACTAAAGGAGCCACTGAACTTCACATGGTGTGTAAGCTAGTGCTCTATACTCAGCTTCAGCTGAAGATCTGCTGACTGTGGGTTGCTTCTTGGATTTTCAAGATATAAGTGAATCACCAAGATAAATCCCATAGCCTGTAATGCTTCTTTTGGTGTCCGGGCATCTTGCCCAGTCACTATCACAAAAAGCAGTCAGTGTGAAATTTGATGCTGCAGATAGAAATAAGCCTTGTCCAAGATTCTTCTTCAGATATCTCAGAACCCTGTAAGCTGCTTGAAGGTGTGCTTCTGTTGGTCGTGACATATATTGGCTTAATGTTTGGAGTGAATAAGCTATCTCAGGCCTTTGTAATAGTGAGCTAAATAAGCCTGCCAATCAATCTTCTATACTCAGTACCATCTGCAAGGAGTGGTGATGTAGCTGTAGAGAAATGCTGCTTGCTATCCATTGGTGTATCCATGGGCTTGCTAGCTAAGTAACCTGTATCATCCAGAATGTCCAGTGTATATTTTCTTTGACACAAGAAAATCCCTTCAGAACTTCTTGCTACCTCTATACCAAGCATGTACTTGATTATCCCCAGATCTTTTATAGTAAATGTCTTGTGCAAGTGATCTTTTACTGCAATGATGGCTTGCTCATTAGGTCCTGCAAGGATAATGTCATCAACATAGTATACAAGAGAAATATAACAATCAGACTTGTTTAATGTAAATAATGATGTATCAGCTACAGACTGTACAAAACCATAAGCAATTAAACAAGATGATAACTTGTGAAACCATTGGCGTGAAGCCTGCTTCAAACCATATAGACTTTTGTTTAATTTGTAAACTCTAGCATCTGAAGCATCCAAATAGCCTGGTGGTGCCATCATGTAAACTTCCTCATTAAGATCCCCATGCAAAAATGCATTGTTGACATCACATTGATGCAAATGCCAATTCTTTGATGCTGCAAGTGCCAAAATAACTCTAACAGAAGTTAATTTAGCTACAGGTGAATAAGTGTGAAAGTAATCTATCCCTTCTTCTTGAGTGTAGCCTTTCGCTACCAATCTTACTTTATATTTTTCAATAGAACCATATGTCTTGTATTTGATCCTAAAAATCCATTTACACCCAATAGTGTGCTTGTCTGCAGGTAAAAAAACCAAAGACCAAGTGTTTGTTTTATCAAGAGCCTTTAGTTCTGCATCCATAACTTCCTGGCAAGCAGATACTTTAGCAGTTTGCCTATATGTTTTAGGCTCAATGTCTTTAGTGATAGCTATAGTAAAAGCATAATGGGAAGGTGTCAATTGATCTGCAGATAAAAAATTGGCTATAGGATATAAAACAGAAACATTCATAGCTCTAGAAGAGTGATTTAAAGAGGGTGGTAATTCAATATTGTAAACATTAAGATGAGCAGGTGTTGAGATGAAGTATGAGAGTCAATTTCATCTTGTAGTGCAGGTTGAACTATAGAGCCAATAGAGCCTGCTGATGAATTCATACTATTATCAATGTGTAATGCATCAATATCATCAGAAGAATGAAGTGCAAATTGAAAACTATTTGTATTTTCAATACCAGAATGCTGCAGAGATTGAGTAACACTATTATCATAATCAAAACTATCACTGAATATTTGTATATTGTTATCAACTCTAGAATTAGCAGAACAATCATGCAAAATATTAGTTTGATAAAAAGGAAAGATGTTTTCATAAAATTTAACATATCTGGAAATGATAATTTTCTTGGTTTTCAAATTTAATAACTTGTAGCCTTTGATACCCAAAGGATACCCAATGAAGACACATTGATCTGCTCTAGGATCAAACTTGCTTCTCAGCTCTTTTATTGTGCTGCAGTAACACAAATAACCGAATGATCTGATGTGATCATATGTAGCTGGCTTGCCATATAACATTTGAAATGGAGTATTGTTCTTTAAAACCTCAGTAGGCAACATGTTTATTATGTGAGCAGCTGTTAAAATGTAATCAGACCAATGAGCTAATGGAATATTAGATTGAAATAATAATGCTGTAATGATCGGGATCCGAGCATAATATTTTAATAATATTTCGATTATAGTTCTTAACGAATTAGTAAAATGTTAATTCGCCAACGAGTTTAGGTGAATTAAAATTTAAGATAATTTTAGAATTGAGTCGAATTAGGATTCAAATTAAATTAAATCTTTGAAGACATCTGACGAATGGTTAATAAATAAATAAATAAATATATAAAGATGTTAAAGAGCGTAGCATGTATGAACAATTTAAAATTTTTATGAAGAAACATTCGACGCGCGAATTATTAAACGAAGAAGATAATAAAGAAGAAACTGAGATAAAGGGTTAATGGAAAAGGAAAATCTGGAGACTTCTTCTCCAACCATTCACGCTACCCGCTCTTCCTCTTCTACTCTTCAATTTCATTGCCACCACCACACTTGCCCTCCGATCCGCCACCATCAACCTCTCACCGACGACCACCACCCACCGAGTCGCCTCCCCCATCTTCGTTCACTCTCAACTCGCTATCGTTTGCTCCACCTTGCCTCATTTGCAACGCAATTACCAGTCACCACCACCCAGTCCTCTGCAACGATCAACTTCGATCGCCACCACCGCTCCACCACTCCAGTCGTTGCTACCCCACTTTAGCCGCCTGCACCTCTGTACGGAAGTTGGACGAATTTTGGGGGAAACGGAAACCCTTTGATTTCTGCGTCGGTAAGTTTCATCTCTCGGTTTGATTTTTGGGTTGGGTATTCGATCGTTATCTTGTTTTGTTGCTGGAATCGTATTGTCTTCCTGCCGTGTTATTGTTTACTGACAGTACTCTGTTCTTCTGTTATGTTCCCTACTTTCTTTGATTTCGAACTGTAAGTTATGGAGTATGTGGTTGTCTGTATTTCCGTGTCGATTTATTGTTCATCGTATTCTTGCTCTACTTCATGCAGTTGGTGTTGCTCGACTCAGCCTGCTGTGTTATCCACTGTGAATTGCTGTGATATATTATCTTCCCATTTCGATATTCTGACTGAGTCGTTGTGGTTTGGCTTACTATGGTCCGTTTGAATGTCGTTTGTTGTGTTAGAATTACCCTGTCTAGTGGGTGCCTTGTGCAGTTCAACTACTACTCGGGTCTTTTCTGTGTGTTGTTGTTGGTCTCCAAATCTCCTTCTTGCTCCTCGAATCTGTTAAAACCTTGTTAGTGGTCTGGGTGTTCGATTACATGTCTTGATGAGTAGCCTTGGTTTGGCTGGGCATGTTCTGTACAAGTTGAGCATTTTAGCAATCTGAACTGTAAGTTGATTGTGTCGTTGTTGTCGTCTGTTCCGTCCTCTTCTTCTTGTTGTACG
>JAYMSP010002208.1:0-25556 GCA_036897095.1 Plantago elongata
AAAAATTACATTTAAGCCCATAAATTTTCTTGGTGTGCCAATTACCGTGCCGTATGTCCAGCTGACCGCACTGCCCCGTGCCAATGTCGTGCCCTTTCCCATGCCCATCCCAAAAATCAATGTCAACTGAACCTTGTCCATGCCAAGCCCAAAAATGTGCCAGTGACAGCACCACGCACCTAGTCACCTGTAGCCGGTGCCTTACCATGGCACAATTCCTAGCTAAAATACCCTACATGCCAAACGCCAAATCAACTATATACATACTACCGTCCCCAAACATCAAACACACATCAAAAATTCCAACAGATTTATCCAAAAGAACCCAGAAAATTCCCAAACATTCAAACATCACCATGATATTCGTACCTTCGCAACCAACTTTCATCATTCTCTTTCTTCTTTGAGAGATCCAGAACTGCATTTGAAGCGTATTGTTTCATACCCTCATCATCAGAAAAATAAGCCAAAGGAAAAGAATTCGAGATGATCGGAATACCTGTACTCTGGCAATACTCCTTCCCTTGTTTAAGCTCCCATACTGTGTTCATTGCCTGAATTCTCGCATTCAAATACTTAGTCATCAGTTCAGATGTGTGGGGAACCTCTACAACATCTTTTTTCGCTAACAAATTTGCAGAACTCAACTTCTTTTTTCGCCAACACCAAACCAACTTATTTTTCAAACTCAAATAAAGTTGGCCATCTCTTGTTACTACCCCCTCATTCTCTGCTGCATGTTCCACGATCATTGACTCCATACAACTATCCAATGGAGGGGGATAAACTGCAGGTTCATGTCCATCGCCATTGGAACCTACAGGTTCCTCAGTAACTGGAGTAGAAAATGAGGGAGCTGCAGGAGCCATCACCAATTCCCCTACCTCTACAACATCTTCCACAACCTCAATATCAACTGCAGGTGCCACCCCCAAATTTTCAGAACCCTCCTTCTCGTCAAACAAACCATGTATTGAGCCCAGAATTTCATCCTTTTCTACAATGTCCATTTCCGTAACCCTCCCACTTTTACCATCCGCCTGATCATCCCTACAACGAGAGCCCCTGCCAGATACTAACAGCCCATCTCATACCTCGACCCCTACCACCTCTGCCACATACACTCGCCCCTACTCTGCCACCCCTACCATGTGAAACTGCAACCATCTCGTCAGACTGAGCTACAGGGCCGACAATTGCATCCTCCGTCCTGTCATCAAACATTAGTGTCAACGAACCCAACACCTCATCTTCGCCTGAAACCGTAGGGATCACAGTTTCCACAATTTCTACCTTTTCCACAGGGCAATGAGCATTTGAATTCCCCAACTTCTTACTACTATTACAGTATAAGGGCATCCTCTTATAGCTCACCTTGTAAGCCTCTCCTGTATTAGGAAGTTCAATCCATAAATGACTCGGTAACGGCTTTGAAATATCCAGTTCGACATAAATGCTAGTAAGAGATAACTTGCTTTGATTTGTCGTATAGCCATACACATGCAAAGGCTTACCCAACAACTTGCCAACTTCGAAAATAGCCTCTTTTTGATACAAGAAAGCCGGCAAGCTATGAATTACAACCCACACCGGGACTAGCGGGGAGTCCTCCTCCAATGACATATCCGCAGACCATTTGTAGAACCTAAATTTATTACCTACAACACTCGGATTCTCCATACTCCACAAACGATTATAATCCTCCTCCACAGATAACTTCACCAAAAAATCAGTCTTATTCAAAAAACTAACAGTAAACCTGGATTTCAGCTTCATATTCTTCAAGAACTTTGTGATTTCAAAGATTTTAGGCACTCGCAGATAGAAATTTCCAACCAACGATAGCTTAAAAGGAACAGATAACTTACTGACTTTCGCAACATCAAATGAAAGTGAAGGCATACCATTTACAGTCATCGGAGCCTTCGATTTGACTATCACCCGGTCACTTTTCATGTCTCCGAAGAAGAAATGGGACGAAACTCCCGTCGATGAAGCCGGAAATAAAGTAGTTGGGTGGAGAAGAACATAACTGAATTTGGGCGAATTTGAAGTCGCCGGTAGTGGTACTCCAACGGAATTGAATGTCGCCGCCATGGGCAAAGCTGGACTGACCGGAATCACGGCGGAATCCGTGAAACACGACTACAGCTGTAGTCAATCGATTGAAAATCCGGCTACAGATCTGAAATTCCGTGACTAAGATATGAAATCTGAGAATCTCGGTTGGTAATCACGTCTTGTCGGTAATCGCGACTGAGAAACGGGCAATCGCAACTGAGATCTGAAGAATCGTGACTGGTTTCGGGAAATTTCTCAACAATCGAGGTCGACGGCGGTCCAAGTGCGATCGGAAACACGAGATAATGGTTGGGCAATCCCGACCACAACCGACGGCGGCGGCGAACGGGAACAAAACAAGGAAAAACGACGACGAGAGATCTGGAAACAAAAAAGAAAAACGGCTATGGCTGGCAACCGACGGTCAGGTCCCCGCCATGGGGCACGGTGAGGAGGTGACCTCAAGCTGGTCTGGTTAGGCCGTACCGCGGCGTGGGGCAGCCGGAAATGGCTGCTGCCGGCGGGTTGAGATGTGGAATTTAGGATTTCAAATTTGAGAGTTTTTTGACTTAGAGAGAAGATTTCTTTTAGCTTCTCCAACTGCACTGTAAGTTCAATGAAGTTAATGTTTACCTTAATACAGTTGATGCAATATAGAGTTGCATTGTCAAGTGTACATCTTGTCATCAGTGAAGTTCGATTGATGGTGGTCTAGTTACATCCCTATTTACAATATACTATCTTGTAAATTGACCAATCAAATGGTTTTGGTTCTTTTATTTTCTTGTAGACGATCTAGTTTGAAATTAAAAAATATATTTCAACCGGCAGTGAGATGTTTTAATTTCAGATTAATTAGTATTTTATATTATATTTTATCTTTAAAATTTAAAATTTCTTAGAATAATAGTGTAAATGGAATCCAGTCGAGATTATAATTGTTGGTGATCCTTAAAAAGCAAATTCTAGCATTCTACTTCCACGTTATCATAATTCTATGATTGGCCATATTATATAATATTATAACAATTGATATTAACTTAATACCAATAAGCTGGAATAGCTCAGTTGGTTAGAGCGTGTGGCTGTTAACCACAAGGTCGGAGGTTCGAACCCTCCTTCTAGCGATCTTTTGAGAACTTTTCCTCTTTAATCTTTAGGTAGAAAGGGCTAAGAATTTAAGGTCTAATTTGCACTTTTTCTACAAAGTAATATATATGTACAGTAACTCCATACAACCATATTATTAGGATCAGAAAAAAAATTTCTATAAAGAATTTATTCTTAAGTAGAAATTTGTACAAAAAATATCTTTTTTATAATAAAATAATATGCATAACTTAAATGTTATATTTATAGAATAAGATTACTAAATACGAACTATTATTATAAACTTTCAATGAAAAATATAAAGAAAATATTAATGTCAAGAAGCTTCGGACTTATATGACAACCTAGAAATGTTGCGGGTGCAACAAGAAGGTTCATATATAGATGAACTACTATTTAGGGATTCTAAAAAATAACCTTATCCCTCCAAAGTTCAAATCAATATCACAAACAACTTTAATTAAGTATTTTACATCTTAAATTTCATGTAATGAAAATTATATATAATAAATATAATTGAACATTATATTTATTATTATTATGTAGATGTATGATTATTTCAGACGTAATCAAATAAAATTATAAAATATGATAATGTAAAATTTATTTTTATTTACAATTAATTTTAAATTGGAATTAAAAAATTTTATGATCATAGAGAGCTTATACCTCTATGAAGTATTTCTTTATATATTTCTGATTCGATCTTGGCTATGTGATCTCTTTTGGTTTAGAAATTTCCATTATTTATTTCTGATTCTTGACTAAACTCTTCTGTTTCTTGCAGATAGCTAGAAGAGTACTAGAATCACAAAGTAGTATTAAAATATCTAGTTTAGTCGATTCAATACGATGGAGCTAGTATGTGAACTTCTCTATACTTTGTATGGAAACTGCATTCTAATTAATTTATAGCGGATAGAATATATATAAAAATAACTAATGAAATGCATAGACTCTGTTTAAAAAAACTAACTAAAAATATAGTGTTAAAATTTTCTAATCTAGTCGATTCAATACGATAGAACAAGTATGTGAACTTCTCTATAAAAACTGCATTCTAATTAATCTATAACGGATCGAGTATATATGATAACAACTGATAAAATATATACATAAACTTTGTTTAGCACAACTAGCTAAAAAGGTAGAACTTTCTAATCTAGTTGATTCAATACAATGGAACTAGTATGTGAACTTCTCTATACATTGCATGGAAACTGCATTCTAATTAATCTATAGAGGATCGAGTATATATGAAAACAACTGATGAAATATAACTTAAATGGTAGTTGGTAGCTGAAAGTATATACGTCCTAGAGACAATCGATTGATGACAAATATACATATTCGATTCAACATTATTTATGATTATTGTTCATCTATAAATGGACATTACAATATGTAAATATTATTATCTGTTTGTCTGCAATTATTTACATATGTGTTCCCATGAGAATAATGTTATCACTAAGAATGTGAGATATTGAGTGACATAACATAACTCTAAAATGACCCCAATCAATGATCATCGAGAATGGGATATCGATGATGCATTGGAGATTGGCATGTGGTTTGCATCATATCCTTTGAGGGTGTAGTAGTTCTCACGACTACGAATTACTTGGTAATCCGTGATGGACACATGGACACTTTAGAGAGTGTTTGTATACCCAGCCGAGAAACCGTTTGATGTAATCTATTTACGTGTCTACGGATGTAACGGCTTGTGGGGTGGTGTAATAGTCATTTGACTTGAGGTTGATACTTACTACATGTGTGGACTCATGTGCTTTGACCATAACCAATGCTTGTACTATTTGTAGGGGTAGATACGGCATGTGTTGGGCACATCACGAATCACATGTTAGTAGTAGTCGAACCAAGATAGGATTCATTCCTTGAAATAGACTTGGAGATGACACTTAACTTCTCATAACTAGTTTGATCAAAGTCGTTGGCCAACGCAATATATATTTGGAATGGTGTTCAAATATTATTGGATTAATTAGTAGAATGAGATAAAGTGATTAAGTTATTGGAAAAGACACGAATTCAAGTTCTAGACTTAATCGAGTGTTCGCGAATAAAGGGACCATATCATCATGAGCTCTACATTGCAGGTGGTTTGCAATCCTTTCAAACGTTCCTTATGTATTAAGAGTGTTGGGTAAATTGTTTAGGATTTTACCTAAACCTTAATTAGATTAGTGCTTATACTTATATAAGGCCCTATGGATCACACAACAAGGTGATTATTCTACTATTCGAGTATTAGAGTGAATTGAATATTAATTGGATTAATGAATATTTAATTTACCATTATTAAGCATTGATCAATTTGATAGAAATAATTAATAAGTCAAATTAGATTATCAGACTTAGTTAATTGTTATACTTTTAGAAAGTAAATGAATTAAGTTAAATTTAATTTATATTAGAAGAAAGATTAATTAGATTAAATTGGATTTAAGTTAAATTTAATTTATATTAGAAGAAAGATTAATTAGATTAAATTGGATTTAATTAATTGAAACAAGAAAGTTTATTTGGATCATTTAGAATGATGTTCAAATATAAAAATCCAAAAGAGAGAAAGAAAATAAAACTAGGCTTAGTGGATTTTGAACCCGTAACTTGTAGCTTGATGGACTCAAGCTAAATCAGTTGGACTAAGAGTCCTTGTGTACTAAAATACTACTCGAGTATATTAGGGCTAGGAACCTGCGAATTTGAGAAGTATAAAAACAACACACGTTTCTTCCTCTTGTTTTCATGTACACGATTTTATCCACTTCGCTTACATAGCTTTCTTCGGTCGAATTAATTGATCGTGAATACTGAGGTTCGGAAGTTAATTATTTTGTATTATTAGGTTCCATATATTATACAACTTAAAGAATCTTTAAAAGCCATATGGTCTAATATATAGAAGATTTAATTGTTTACTTGGATAAACGTTGAAGATTACCGATGCGCGCATATATCCTCCTCTTTAATTTCTTCCTCGATTTTATTACATCCATCGTTGCATTTTTGTGCCTGTAAAGTCAACTGTGTAACATGACATACTCCTGCAGGTTGTATTATTTTGCATTGCTTCTGTAACTGCATGACAATATCTTCCAGTTAGGAAATTTCCATGGCAAATTCCATTCATGAGCTCATAACAATATTGTTTACTATTGATTGAGACACCACATATTAACAATTGTATCCAAGAATGTTGAAAATTTCTAGTCATGAATATCATAGTAGCACTTGTGCAGAAAGATTCTATCTCTACAAACGCACTTGCCGCAGCTGTAGAGTCAGCTCCAGCTCGATCTTATGTCGGAGCAGAATTTTTCCTTGTAAAGTGCCATAATAGTGATACCCTGAAAACTATAGTAATGATCATGTTGAGGCCAATAAGCAATACTATCTATATATACAATCTGGCCATCCTTTTCCCACTCAGCTTTTTCTTCCTTCAAAATGGAAGCTATCAAGCATGTTGAAACTATCAAAACTATATCGTTTACTATATATATACAAGGTTTATTACTTCGATAACAACGCCAATTCTTTATCACGGATATATATAAACGTGTTTGTGCTCTAAAGGAATAATAAGGGTAGCTCTAGGTGCTGAAAAGAAAAATGTTATCCAAAACTAGTTTATCGGTCTCACTGCTAATTCTACTTTTATCTGTGTGTACTGCACAACTGGGAGTGCAGAATAATAGATTCCGAGTTGGAGTAATCCTTGATTCTGATTCTATTGTTGGCCGAATGGGCATGACAAGCTTGTCACTAGCTCTTTCTGACTACTATTCAGTGAACATAAATCACACTTCAAGAGTCATACTTTATGTAAGAGATTCACATGGACAAGTAATTGATGCTGCAGCCTCAGGTATTCTATTTTTTCATGTTTATAAACAAACTGAAATTCCTAATTTGTTGCCATTCTGTCTATTTGAAGAATCTTTATTTTAATGCAGCTCTGAGTTTACTCAAGGATGTAGAAGTTGATGCAATAATTGGTCCTCAAAAATCTGCTGAAGCCAGCTTTCTGATTGGCCTTGGAGATAGAGCAAAAGTGCCAGTCATTTCATTTTCTGCAACCAGTCCTTCTCTACCTCCACGCCCTTATTTTATCATGGCAGCCTTAGTTGATTCAGCTCAAGTCGGTGCAGTTGCTGCAATAGTTAAATACTTCAAGTGGAGTCAAGTTGTGATCATAAATGAAGGATCGGAATATGGATATGGCGTAATTCCTTCCCTATCGAATGCACTTCAGGATGTGAATGCCCGAATTTCGCAGAGGAGTGTCATTCCTACAGAAGCAACTGGTGATTATATGCTGAAGGAGCTTTACAAGATGAAAACGATGCAAACAAGAGTATTCGTAGTGCATATGTCAAGTTCCCTTGCCTCTAGATTCTTTGTTAGAGTAAAGGAAGCAGGAATGATGGCCAAAGGATACGTTTGGATTGTAACTACTGGCGTGATGGATTTATTTCACTCGATGGATTCAGACGTTGTTGAGAGCATGGAAGGGGTTCTTGGTGTAAAGCCGGTTATCCAAAAATCAGAAAGGCTGCGGTCTGTTGCTAGAAGGTGGAGAACAAAGTTCCTGCATGACAATCAAAACTACTCACATGCAGAGTTGAGCCTCTATGGTCTGTGGGCTTATGATGCTACATGGGCACTGGCTACAGCTGCTGAAAAAGTTCGATTTAGAGAGCCTACTTCTTTGCAGAACTCAAGTGTCTTCAACTCCACTGAACCTTTTACTGTTCAAGTATCACAAACTGGTCCCAAACTTTGGGAAGCTCTGTTGCATAGCACATTCGAAGGACTTGGTGGTCCTTTCCATCTTGTTGATGGACAATTACAGCCTTCGTCCTTCCAGATACTTAACATTGTTGGAGGCAGTGAGAGAGAGGTTGGAATATGGGATAGTTCGAATGGAATTTTGATTGACAGCAATGTGAACTTTTCTGTTTCTGCAAACAAAAAATTGAGGAATGTTGTCTTTCCAGGATACTCGGAAGATGTGCCTCGGGGATGGGAGATTCCAGTCAGTGGTAAGAAGCTTAGGATTGGAGTCCCTTCAGAAGCTGGTTTTTCAGAGTTTATCAAAATAGACAAGGACCCTAAGACTAATGCCACCAGGAGTATTACTGGAAGCTTCATAGATATGTTTGAGGCTGTCATTAAAGAGTTGCCGTATGCATTGCCACACGAATATATTCCATTCCGATATCTTAATGGCTCTAATTTAGACGACTACGATGAATTCTGTCGTCAAGTTTCTCTTCAGGTACAAGTACTTGAAGTTCATGCTTTTCTTTTCCTTTCTTTTTTTATGATTTGTGTTGACATATGTTTCATGTGGTTTGTGTTTTCAGAACTATGACGGCGCTGTGGGTGACATTTCGATCACATATTCACGATCACAATATGTGGACTTCACACTTCCAATTACACAAGGAGGAGGAGTCGATATGGTTGTTCTATATGAAGAGCCAAAGATGAAATTGTCCTTTACTGAGCCCTTCACAAGAGAATTGTGGTTAAGTGTGATTGCTCTCTTCCTCTTGACTGGAGTAGCTCTCTGGATTCTTGAACATAGGTTCAACAGTGCTTATCGAGGCCCCCCTGCACAGCATGCCGCAATGATCTTATACTTTCCGTTCATGTCCTTGGTATATGCACAGAGTAAGTTCCTCCCTAATTCCTTGCAGCAACTAAGTCCCATTCCTATCAGTATTGATCATGGGGTGGTATAATTTACTTGCAGGGGAAAGGATAGTGAACAACTATGCTCGACTGGTTGTAGTGGTATGGATATTTGTTGTGTTCCTGTTGGCTTCTGTGTATACGGCGAATCTCGCAGCTATATTAACAGAAAGAGGTCTTGAACCTGATTATCCAGATGCCAATAGGCTTAAGAGATCAGGAGAATATGTTGGTTGTCGTAAAGGATCTTTCATTTATGGTTTCCTTCAAGTTCTTGGATTCGAAAAGTCCAAGATTAGATTATATGGGTACCCAGATGAGATTCACAAAGCTTTAACTAATGGAAGCATATCTGCCTTTTTTTCTGCAAAGTCATATACAGATCGCCTTCTATCTGAGAACTGTGGGAAGTACAGGATCCGCCAAAACTACCCCGGTGAGGGGTATGCATTTGTTTTCGAAAGGGGCTCACCGCTAGTCGCTGATGTTTCTCGTGCACTGATTGAGTTGATGGAAAGTGGCAGATTGCCACAAATTCAGCAAGGACTGAGGCGGAATTGTGATCAAGTGCAAAATAGCAGCACAAGGAGTGTAGAACTGAGGAGTTTCCGACCACTCTTTGCCTTCACAGCTGCAATAACTGTGACTTGTGTTATAGTCTTTCTAGCCTTGTATCTGTACCAGAACAGAGATTTCATTACCAGGATCTCCAACGCCAATACCACAGTTTGGTCAAAAGCGCGAGCAATATGCAAACACTTTGATCAAAGAGATCCCAAATCCTTCCGTTCGAAGACCAGGGAAGGGGTAGAAGAGGACACGTCACCCAGTAGGATTGGGAATCCGTATTCAAGTACCGTCGTTCCTGTTTCATTAACAGATATAGATGAAACGTATGAAATCTCTCATCCCATTTCAGAACCGGCACAGGTCTAAGAAGATCAACTGTACAGCATATTAAATCTGGAATGTGTTTGCATTGCATATGAAGTTTGTGTACACTGTTCAGTGTTGATGGTTTGTCTAAAGGTCATATATATAGTTTTATTTAAACCTGCTATAGCAGTTTCTTCCCTCATAATATCAGTGTGATGTGCAGTGCGACACATAAAACACTTGTCTTGATACAAGTGCAGTAAAACACATTAAAACATCTTAAGGCAATAGTGTGTTGTAGCTTGTAGCATCGGGAAAAAACGAGAAGGAACAACTTCCACAATGAATCCCACCAGCAATTTTATAGGTTAGATTTCACAGCTGAAACAGTTTGAAGGATAACCCCCCCACCAACAATCCCACATCATCGCGTAGTTTCATGTACAAATGAAAAAGAAAAAATCAAAATCAAAATAAAACAGAGAACCTCTGTGAACATGTTTCAGTTACATCTTACATATATGGTGTTAATAACATTTCCTATGCCTGTTCTTTCCATATACGTCCGGCAATTTTCAGCTTCAGCTCCTTCTTATCACCTCCAGAGAAGAACAACGCCATGTTCCTCTGGATTATCAGCCCATCCATACTGTCTCTAACTTTTACGTGACTGTCCCGTATGCTCCTTGGGACTCCTTGCCACGTCATTTTTCTCCCATTCCCGCCAACTTCCAGGCTATAGCTGAACTTTCGAGCATTCTGATCATCACCCATGAAACGGATGAATGCCATGTAAACTGGTGCTGTTCCTATATTGAAAGCCTCAAAGTGCAAGCAAAACTGGTAGCCGTAGCAATTAAAAATCTGCAGACACATACGGAAGATACAAGGGAAACATATCAATTATAGGCTCCAAGGGCAAGCAGTGCTGAGAATATCATCTAATGACTTTCTAGTAGTATATTTAGGGGGTACTTGATATTGTAAATTGCACAAACCCCCTAAATATAATTTATTCACACGGATAGAGCCTCACGTGTCTAAGAGATCTTGCAGAAACACCTCCTATCTTAACCTCCTCACAGACTCACACCAGTAAAATATAGGCGTTTTACACAAATCTCCCCTAGATAATCAACATTTACGAGTAAAATCCGAACGAGGTGCCTTAAGGTGTTACATCGTCAGCTTTGTTGCCCTAAGTTGACGGTGTGCAATTTTATTTGTCCAAATACGATACCGCTGTGGCACGTGGTAGCATAATGATTAACCAACAAATGTCACTCTGCAAGAAAAACTTCAATAGGCAAAATTGCAAATAAAGTAGTTCTAGATTTCTAAATCATTTTCAATGAGACCTCTTGTTCCAAATATTATGAACCTGTGATCTCATTTTGTCAAAATAATATTAGATATCATCACTTCATTAAAAGTTACAGTAAAATTAAAATAGAAAATCATAAACAATTCTTATTTAGAAAGCAAAACAAATAATAAAATAGAGTTGCTTCCGCCATGAAGCTTATCAATCTGAATCTGGAAGGTCTATGGTGGAGCTTCCATGTCAGAAAACGGTGAAGGGAGAATTAATATTATCAATTTTATTTTATTACTATTTAATAAAGTGGGATTAGTTTGCAATTACTATTATTTTTATGGAAATTTGGTGAGTTTTAAATTCTTAACAAAATGTGGTATGTTTGATATTAACCAAAGTACCGTATCTACATTTTAGTCTACATTTTAACGTATATTTGCATTTTGCCGCCACATGTCATTAACTATGCAAACTGGACAAAAAGCCTCCAATAGTACCAAAAAACAGGCAACCATCAACTAGTCTAGGTGTACCAAAACGGGTAGTGTAACAATTTGAGGCACATTTCCAGATTTTTCTTAGCATTATTACACAAACCAATGCTCGTCAATAAATCAACATCATTTTACACAGGACTCTACGCTGTCAGATGTTTTACTTTTGTAGCCTGGTTGCCTTATGCAATTTCTTGAAACTAAAGCATATTTGTAAATAAATAAAGCAAGTTTTTGTAATAAATCATATCTCATGAAGCCTTGTGTAATCTACTCTAGGTTTACATGTGCACACCCTACAAAGCTTAATCATATAAACACAAAATGGTTCTTGACTGCACTATGTCACACAGAGATTTTCTAACGTGATTTAACAGAATAAGCATACTAAATGCAACGTTCATCTAGTGTTAACTCTGCAGGAATCAACATTGCATAAAAGTGAAAGGAAAACGACTTGGTAAAAATAGTGCACTTACAGTCAGCATCCAAGTAGCATTTTCAACATCTTGAGGATTGGACTTCACATATCGGTGGTTGAAAGTACTTCCATCATGCATATCAACGTTGTGATCACCCTTGAGATGTGCCACAAGAAACGGAATATCACCAGTAACGGGGCATTCAGCCCCTGCATAAGGGCAACTGTAAGGACGGAAGCGGCAATTCAATTCGTGCCTTGGCCTGCTATTGTAAGGAAATATGTCTTGACAGCCTAGAAGATGGTATTTACACGGCAACTCAAGTGACTCAGCAACTCGCTCCAAAGCCAAACACCTTATATTCCCAAGTTCACTGCGACAAATTGGGCAACATTGTACCTTTGCCTGACACTTCGAGCATAAAGTATGGCCATTCGGACACTGCAATAGGAAAAATGAAACCAGTATGACATGTCAGCAATAATTTTGCCATTCTTATACAAACAATGATTAATGTCTTGAGTCTGACATTGACAAAACTCAATAAAAAAGGCATAAACATTTTAAGTTTTGCACTGAAGTACCAGTATTTAATAGTTAACTGCTCGATCTGCTAAGAGAGTGTGACATGCCTTAACGGGGTCTAACAATGCTACATATTTGCAGTACTTCCACTGGAGAAATTGCAGCCTATTCTTACTCAAAAATTGTAGATTCTTCAAATAGCAGTTTGGAGTAGTGTGATTGAGATAGACAAAATGAAACTTATGCTATAAAAGGCTACAGGCCAAACAAAGCATTCACCAATCACAAGACCAAGATGAATTTGGAGTTGTGTGATTAACATAGACAAATCAAGCTTATGCTATAAGAAGTTTCAAGATGCAAACAAAACATTCATCAACCCACATAACCAAGATGAGTCAAGTCGAATCGATTCATCAATTATTCAGGTCTCAAGTACTAAACTCATCAATTATCCATCACAGGGGAGGGGAAAGACATACTGCAAAAAATGAAAGTGAAAAAGTAAAGAAAAACACCAAAATGACCAACACATCTTTGGTAGAAAGAATAAAAGGTCTTCAGATAGCAGTTGTAATGTCAAAAGAGCAGTTCTGTTTTTCAGATGTCCATTCACAAAATACAGAAGCTCAACTAGCATATGATCCAACCAAGCTAGAGCAAATTTATTACAGATTAGACATGAAAGTTATTTCATTTTGAAGCCAATCAACAAATGATAGAATCTCAGCTGGCATATGATTTCATCATGCTTCACAAGTCCTACAGGAGAAGTACCAAAGAATAGATGGGTTAAATTAAAAAATGATACACATCAATGGATTCTGAACTGATATGGTACATCTCTGATGGCAAGCTTCTTGAGTTGCCAAAAGCTTGCAGCATAGATGTTAGGATACTTAGACTCGTATTGTCAGAGTAAATCACATAGCATCTATGGAACTAAAAAGTCCACTGGCAGCAGCAAAATTGGTCTGAGTTTTTTGTCAGTAGTACTTGATTGTTCTCCAGGCAAAGGAAAAGTTAGACAATGATTCATGTTTAAAAAACTCAATTTAACCCATGTTAAGACTTGAATAAAAAATACTCCTTCCATCCCATAATCAACATTTTATTGAGCTGGGCACGGCTTTAAGAGTAAACTAGTGCTCCCTCCATCCCGTACAATAAGACACGTATTCCTTTTATGGACATCCCACGAAACTAGACACGTTCAAAAAATAGTAAAAAAGTACCTCCACTAACTAATTTAAAATTCATATTATACTCAAAAAGTAACTTCACTAACTAAAAACCTCCACTAACTAATTTAATATTCATATTATAATAATAAACAATTGACTGCATTAAAAACAATGCCGGAAATTTTTGTGTCTTATTGTACGGGACGGAAGGAGTAAATATTTATAGAATTTAGAAACAGTAAGGTTGAAAGAATAGAAATATGAAAGTGAGTGAATAAAGTAGGAGGGAGATTTTACATATAATGTTATGAAAAGTTAAGATTGGGACCGACAAATAAAAAAGGAAAGTGAAGCAGTTGAGATCAACATGATTCAATGCGAGAACGGTCTTGTGGAACCTTAAAAATGAGAATATGGATGCGTTCAATTTTTATTTTTGGCTTTTATAAAGTCTGGAAATGTGGATTATCTGTCATTCTTATTACTTTTATCTTGAAATGTTCTAAAATATTTAAAAATAAATAAAAATCAGTGTTTAACAGTCACATGCAATTTTATGTACAATATACTACAAAACAACAAATAATCCACAATTGCAAATTTCATAACAGGAAAATGAAGACCATCCATATAACCTAGTTTCAAATGAAAATAAAGCATGAGACTTATAATAATACGATAAAATATCAATTAGTCCAAATAAGTAAACATCACATTCTTCAATGCCATTGGATATGAGGGTGGACAAGACTCAGGGAGCAGATACAGAAGAAACGAATCAAAAAGGCTAGGTTTCAGTTTACTTGATTGGATCCATATCTCAGCCGTATCTACAAGTAAAAACTTATCCAAAACTCAACCAAGATTTTTTTTTTTTTAATTTTGTTCAGCCCCAAACACCACACTTCTAACTCCACAGAAAAGTGTTGTGATTTTGTGTTTATTAGATTAATAAGTAATACTTTTTGTGCTCTTGTAGAGGACTTCTTTTTGTGGTTTATTGGGTACAAACTGAAGGGTTGTGTCTTTGTTCACAAGACTTTTCTGTTTGCATGCTATTTGGGCCTATGCAGTAAAGATAATCTTTATTTTTTCCTATTATGAAGCTTGGATTGTGCATTACCCCCTCCGATCCGTTATAATGTGTCATTTTAGATGTCCCATTAGAACGGTTGACCGTTGACCTCCAAAACATTATATATTTGTATATATAAACATGTATTCCCTCAATCCACTCTAAATTACATAAAATGAGTCAAGCTCGTCTCATGTTTGATAACCATGTAAAGTAATTATTCAAAATCTCGAACAGATAAAATTGCCAACCATGCAAACTAGCTGGAGAAACTTCAGGAGGTGCAATTAGTCCCCTAGCTTCATGTAAGATGTTTTTAGGCAGCTACAACTAATTTGCTACCATGGCCAAAGATGCCAGTCAAATCTAGCAATAGCAGTCCATCAGGATGGTCACGGGGTGCTGAGACTGGTTTAATGAAGGCTGGCTATAAGGATATTTACTGTCTTGCAAAAGTAAATTTTGAGCTTATCTCTGTCCTTCATGTTAGCTCCATATTAAGCTTGGAATGACCCAGAACATAATACTTGATTCATCAATTTTTGGTAATACTTGTTTTATGCTTCCAGGTTCTTCTTTTCACACATATATTCAATAGTAGAAGCAACATGTGGATCCAACAAGTTAGACAGAGAGCATCGAATGTACTCCCTCTGTCCCAGAATAAATGACACATATATTCCATTTACGATTTATATATATCCCACTGCAAATGTCACATTTCCTTTTTTGGCAACATTTACAACCCATGTGCATTTGTTCCCACTATCATTTACACTGCATTTTAATCTCCGGGTCCAAAAACAAGTGTGTCATTTGTTCTGGGACGGAGGGAGTAATTCATAAAGATTACCAATGTGTATGGTCTGATATACAAATATCAAAACAAGTCATCATAAATTGCAGAAATGGTTGTTGAAACATGCTGAAGTCATGAATACCACGAGATTTTACCTGGTGAATTGGAGGATACATGACATTCATACAAATAGGACACTCAAGTAATTCATGCACAGTTGTATTAGATGCTACCCCGCGCTTCACACTATTTCGTGCTGGAATCTTCTTACGTGGAGATGCCCTGAACTCAACATATTCAGGCGCAATGCCATAATCGAGACTGCGGGAGTCAGCTGTGCCATCATAACTGCTACTTCCAGGTGTCATGATTTTATTTAAAGTGGCTTATAATGCCCACTTATCGTCTACCTAACAAATCTGCAAAATGTCAAAATGGAAGTTATAATGTATAGTTGGTATAGAAGTCCAAAGTAGTAAAACACAAATTACAGTTTTTCACCAAAGGATCTAAAGTAAAAAATTAAGTTACTGAAACTATAGTTGATTTAAGAGCGGACTTTCAGTGAGTTGGTGATATCTCAATCAGAAACAGAAAACTAATACCAGAATGTTGCATGAAAGAAATTGACGAAACAATATCTTTCTACTATCAACTTTGGCTAATGCCTATCCCGCTGAAAACATATTCATGAGAATAGCTCGTTTACTATGCTATCAGTCATCATATGAGTAACTCTCATGTTGAATATAGGACCCAACTCTTAATGTGCAAAATCAATTAAAAAGAAAACATTGAATTCTCTTTCCAGTATCCCTCAACATGGAGGGACATATAACAGATTATTTGTTTGGTGAGATTCTTAGATGAAACACTACAACTCATTCTGAATTAATGTCTCTCTATATGTATATTTATAGTTGCTTATGGAACTTTTTATTCGATTTATCCAAAAAGAGCAAAGGGTATAACCTCGTGCACTATGCTTTCCCAGGCAAGGGGGGATGACGAACAAGTCACTACAGGAACAACATGCTGATGTCCTAAATCTCATCCCAAATTTTCTTATCAAGCAAAAGATTAAAATTATGAAAGAAAATCAGAAATCTTATCAAGCAAAGATTAAAATTATGAAAGACAATCAGAAACCTTATCAAGCTTTGGTTGGGATGTATCCTCCTTGTTAAACATAACAGGCTAAATCATGTGAATGGTACGTAGATCAAAATGAGAACTTTTTTCGAGGTCACAACTATAATGAACGGTTGATAGTTAATGGCAATATGAAGGTTCCAAGGAGCAGTTATTTGGGGTGCCATAAACTCACCAAATGTATCAATATATTAACAGATTGTTTACACATGCACTCTTTTAACAACCGCTGAGGATTGACCAACAAGTTGCCAAAGGAGCACCTTGCTAATGTGCTAACTCTCATCCTTATTTATTCTTCCCCGCAAAACATTATAATCATGAAAGCAAATCACAAATCTTTCAACTTGGTTGGATCCTGTCATCCTTATTGATGATGACCAGACTCTCATTGAACGGTATGTTCATCGAAATGAGAATTTCTTTACATGTAACAGATATAATCAACATACTTGAAAGGTTGACAGTAATTGATATAGAAAGGTTTCAGAGGAAAAGTCAGGGTTAATAAAAGCACTACAATGTATCAATAAAGTTGCAGATTGTTCATGCATACAGTGCTTGACATGAGATGTCATATTGACCACATTGAGTCAAGTTTTATCGAACAATCTTCTCTATGTTTCATGCATACAGTGCTTGACATGAGATGTCATATTGACCACATTGAGTCAAGTCTTATCGAACAATCTTCTCTATGTTTAGATGGTTCAGACAATGTCTTCTCCTACTACTCGCCCACCTTTCCCACCCTTCAACACCCAACAAATAATGTCATAGACTTGCAGAACCTAGATGCATTCTAAGACAATTTGTAATGACATGAGAAGTATAAAATGCAATTACACAATATAAACTGAAGGCTAGGTTTAACGGTAGTAAATACATCCGATAAAACTACCTCAACGGCTCAACCCGAGACTTCCATTGTCTTGGAAGGATTATATGTCAGACTCAGAACGAAGATTGTTAATTGATCTTGAGTTTATGAAAAACCTATGGCACCCAACAAATTGAGATAAACAAAAAAAAGTTATAATGCACGTATAGGAAAACAAGACAAGCTGCATTCTAGTTCCCAACAAGTAAACGTATACAGATACCTGATCCATTCTTATTTCTCCAACAAATACGAACACGAGTCAATGCAACTCAGAGAGAAATTATCAAGAAAGCTTCATGACACAGAAATAACAGAGCCAAAAAAAACCAAATCAAGAAAAGAAGAAAGGAACCCACTGATTCCCAAAAAATGAGTAAAAATGTGACCTTTCTAGGTATAATTTTCCAGTACTGAGAAGCCCCCAAAAAAGAGATTGGAAACAATCAAGACATAGTCACATCAAAGCAGAATCGTCCGATTAGGGCACTAAACCTAACAACGTTGACAAGTGAAAAACGCAAGCCATAATTAGTACCATACCTAAATTGATTAGTGAATTCACACAAGCACTCATCTCACAATCAGTCAGTGAGATGTTGAAATAAAAAAGGCATAACCTTTTCCCCAAATAGCAAAGAAGAAATAGGACATGTAAAGAACAAGTAAAGAGAAAAGGAACTGACCCGGATGTTGAAGAAAAAAACCCAGAAGAGGAATCAGATTTGGGAGGAGAAAAGGGTTGAAAAAATGCAATCTTGTTCGTTCAGGCCATGTTCGAGTAATAATCCAATAATTGGGATTTTGATTGATTCTGAGGAGAGTAGTTACTTACTACTAGTTTCTCTCTCTCTCTCTCTCTAACAGTAACAAGACAATTAGACAAATCAAGCAGAGAAATGAAATGAATGAGTTTGTGTTGTGTTGGTGATGAGGTGGAGCTCAATCCTTAAATCCCGTTACTGCACTATTTCATTTCCATTTCTTCTTCTTCTTCTTCTTGCTAATAATATTTGTCTTGTCTCACTTGCTTTTATTTACGACCACGACAAACCAAACCGAGATATATACATGAGTCCAAATTCCGACTGTAGATCGATCGATTCGACAGAGAAGGGTGTGTGTAAAATGTGTTTTGCTGTAGTGATTTCTTAACTCTTAGGTTAGGTTAGGTTAGGTTATTCAATTGATCGAGAGGTTCAAATAGGTTTGGGAATTGGGAGTTTTCTTGCATATATAAATGGGATCAAGTTCAACCAAGTAATAAAGGGAAACAAGAAAAGCAAACTTCCATCATGTTTCAATTTTCAAAATTGGAAATTTGAAAGGGCATCTATCTATTCTTTTAGAATTACATTTATCCTTTTATACAATTTTGCCATGTAGGAAAAACTTGAATAGGCCATCAGAAATAGTTTTAAAATTTATCTAATTATTAAAGTTTTTATTAGGGGTGATCATAAAATTCAAAAATTCGATAAAAAAATCCGACAATTCGATCTGAAGCAATCTAGTGTGTTCGGATCGGATTACGAATTAACATATTTGAGAACCGAGAATTTTCGGATTAATCCAATCCGATCTGTCGAATTTTCGATAATTCGATTTTAATCTGAAGTATTAAAAACAATAAAAGAAGAGAAAATACCCCTCTACCAAAGTCAAAACCGTTGATTCAAATAGCAACTTATATCCAAGCCTAGTAACAAAAACCCAAACCCTAATCATCCATTCATACTTATTCATTTCCGTTATTCCTATTTTTTATTTTTTTTGGAGGTTTGCTTTGGGAATGTTGAGGAAGAAAGGTTAATTCATTTTTATTTATTTTTATATTTTTGAATTTTTTTCGGATTAATTCGAATCCGATCGGAAGCATTCATATTGGATTATAGATTGACCCCAATGTGCTCTTAAACTTCGGGTTAATCCGAACGATCACCCCTAGTATTTGTATTTTAGTGGAAAGTTGAGACACCCAGTATTAGAACTTACATATTCGATTCCCCCATTTATATAGAAAATGGTGATTAAAGTCTAAAAATAAATCGAATGATAAATTCGTCTTTATCCAATTATTATAGTTGTAATATTTCAAACAAAACTTGGTTTCGATCGCACCGGAGATTCAGATCGACTGGGGAGGTTCAATGTGTGAAGGAGCCGAAGGGAATTTCGACCTCAAGTCGTTGCAATTTTGGTTCAGGTCATCTAGTGGGTCATCTGGCGATTCCTTGCTCGTTGGAATCGAAGGGTCAGCCGGCAAATTGCGGTGGCTCAAATTTGGTTCTATATCCAATCCCTCGTGCACGGTGAAATCCTCAACTGTAGCCTATGCATTAGATTCCAGAGCACCACCAATCGATCTCGGCCTTGTCTTCGTCGGGCTGCCGTGGGGGCGAGGCAGAATGGCGGCTAAGGTTTTCTTAGCTGGCTGAAAATCAATAGAACACCTCAGGGATGGGATATGGAGCTTGTTTGGATGATTCCCAGATTTGGAGTAAAGAGTTGGAAAGCGAAACTATTAAAGTGTGTCTTTGCCGAGACAATCTATGTCATATGGATACAAAGAAGCACTATATGTTTTCAGCAGAGATCTACGAACCCAAACCTAGAAGTGAAGATTATCAATGTCATAATTAATAGAGCTTGGTTACACTCCCGACTTCGAGCCCATTGCACTAGTTTGATGTTACCATGATAGGATTGCTTGTTAGCTATTGATTCCCCTATCGTTTTGATTCTCTTTGATACTTGACATTGACTGGATCATAGAATTATCTTGTACTTATTGGTTGGACAGAAACAAAAGTTTAATTTCGTTAAAAAAAAAAAACAAAAGTTGGTTGATTCGATGAACACGACTAGTAATTAAAATCACATAATTTGGTCAAAAACATAGTATTGTATCATTTTAACTTGATTTTCTTGATTTTGATCGTTAGTTAAAACAACCTAATTATCTAAGTTTTGAATTAATTTCCTGATTTCCACCCCACTACCTCACCTTTATGAATTGATAAATGGTAATTCGCTTTGGGTATGAACATGATTTTGAATATTACAGTATATATAATAAGTCTAAACCAGGCGTGTGAATACGCGAGTGAACAGTGTCGCGCGTCTATCTCTTTCACTCCTACGTGTTTCTCTCTTTCCATTCAGTTTTCTTTCTTCCCATTTGAAACTCAGCACTCATCCCCATCGATTTCATTCATCATCAACACTTCGACTCAGCCAGTAGTCCTGCTATACCATCTCATCTCATCAATTTCGATCGGCTTCACTTCCAATACATACTACATCTCTCCCTCTTCCGACTTTGTTCAATCAACGATTTTTAAGGTTTCAAATCCCCTTTCGTTGCGATTGGGGATGGAGGGGAGGGAGATTTGATGGTTTGTGGTTTCGATTGGCTGGTGAAGGTGGGTTTGGTGGAGCGCTTGAAAGTCGACGAGGATCTCAACATACTTGTGAAATCGATGCAATGCCATTCAGATTGAACAAATCAAGTACACGGTGAACTTGCCGGAGAGCTTGTGTATTTGAAGTTCACGGTGAAGATCTACATACTTTATATTAGACACAAGATGAGGATATTCAAGTGTTTGGTGATGTGTGTGAGCCGGTGTTTGTTAATTAAGAAATAGAGCATTTTGTGTACATTTATGATTTATTATCTCTTCTATTGTTGACATGTCTGATTAGTGAAAGAAACGCTTGTTTCATTTCATTCTCGTCTGATTAATTTTGCAACTTCTTTTGCAATGTCCTAATTGTGTTTTAATTGTTATTCTTTTCATCGGGTCTTGACTGGAATTATGGTGATTTTGTCCGCATGGCATTATGTGCTTGAAGGATTTGCTTCTTGGGAATAAGAGATTTAGCCTGGGACAAAATAGGTGTTACATAGGAACCAAATAGGTGCTACATAGCTTTGTGTCTGTGGTTTCATCTTAGAGTAGTTGTTGTTTGAGACTCTTTTACCTCATGTGTGTTATGTGTGAGCTGGAAAGAAGTAACTTCCTGTGGTTGCAAATTGTTTTTTGGTCTCCTATCTGAGCTTACATTACTTGTGAGCTGTGATTTTTTTTTTGCCAATTAGATTCTTATTTGATCGACCAAAATAAAACTGTGACTCAGATTCTGAAGCACAAGGATTCATATCATCGGGTTGTTCTTGAATTTCCTTGTTCAAAATTATACTATTCTATACACATATAACACTTCCTCCGGGGAAAAAAGAAGCTTGTATCTGCGCCAGGAGAATTATTTTGAGGTATTTTTGCCCATACAAGTTACAAGTTGAGCTATTATTTTCTAACTTCTGTTTAAGCTTTGTCCAAAATATCATTGTAGTACCATAGGATTGAGGTTAAGGAGTTCATTTTTTTGGCACATGCCTTTTCTTAGTTCGAATGTTAATAACTCAAATATTGTATTGGCTTATTATTTGTGTAACACTTGTATTGGATGATATGAAACAATCACTGTAAAATCATTAAGCTGAAAAATGTACGAATTGACCATCTCTTGAGCATATATATTTTGTCTACAAGTGTACTACTTGTAGATGTTAAGAAGTCATTATTTCTCTACTGTGAATTATTCCTACAGACCGGAAGATAAGAGACTGACATTTAGAAAATATGGGTGGTTGCTTTATTGTGAATTATGCCTACATTTCATATAGTAACATATAATCTCTTTTTAATGATAAAAATGTCATGAATCGTAATTGTCACGCGTAGCGTGACACGCGCATTCTAGTTGATGTCAATAAGCGAACAATATTACAAAAACTATCCAACTCAGATTACCAAAACAAACCTAGAGATAAGTTAACTTGGCACCAATTAACCCTTTACATTGATACATGTAATTAATTGCCCGTTCATGGGGGTATTTTTCCTCTTTAATCGGAGAGGTTTGGTTGACCTTTTATGGGTTAATTTGTTTGTTTATCTCGTAGACATTTTGGGTCGTAATTGTTCATGTATTGTCTGATGCTACTCGTTATTGGTGGCTTGTGCAACAGTTGTACACACTTCAATTATTTAGGGTCATGGATCACCCACCCTGGAAAGCAAAAGTCTTAGAAAAGATAATATTTTCTTAAAATATAGCAAAATCATGGTTTTTAGAATATTTTAAGTTTTATCGGTCTGACCGACCAAATTTCTTAAAAAATCGACGAAATATATTTTTTATTATGCTTTTAATATATTATGTTATGATTTTAAGTTGTAAGCATTCAAAGTTTCTGTAACAGTTTTAAAATATTTTGTTAATGTTTTAAGAGATGATATGATGATTTTAATACGTCGATACTATATGTTTTAGTAATATTTTTAACTTTCTTTTTGTTTAATTTTTTAACATATAATATTATGGTTTTAAGAACCTAAATTATAATTTTATGATGGCTTGTTATAGTTTTAAGTGATAATTTAAAAGCATTAAATTACCATTAAACAAGTATGAAAAGTTCCAGAAAAATCATTCAAATAATAATAAACAATCTTAAAGTAAGCAAGCTACATGAAACATTTACTCATTACAGTATTGAAAAATGCAATCGTCCGAAAGTTTTAAAACATTTATTGTCATAGAAAAGAGAATACAATATGCGTCCATTCAGTACGTTTGCTGCAAATACAAATTGAGAAGTAGATTTTTTTTCCCCGATTAAAATTGTTGAACTCTAGCTTCCTACCTTCCATTGATTGTTGCTTCAATATTATAGTAACACCTTTCAGAGACATATCATCAAACTCGATATCATCATCTACAACTGCTTAAAACATTCATTAATTAAGTTAAATCATAACAATTTCCATTGAAGCTAATACAATCAGGTTTAAAACTAAAAAATAGTAGTAATATGCAACACGAGTTAAAAATTGTAATACTAATGCGTAAAATCATAACAATGCCTTTTAAACCTATAACATTGCCTCTTAAACAATAATAAAGCAGGAACATGCAACACAATATACAAAAATGTAATATTGATGATTCAAACTATAACGATGTCTCTTAAAACCATAACAAAACCTCTTAAAGTTATAGCAAAGTAGGATCATGCAACTCGAGCGAAAAACTATAGCATTAATGGTAACTACAATAGTGGATCTTAAACAATACAATGCTCAAACATCATTAGAAATTAAAACTATAACAATACCTCTTAAAATTATAGCATTTGCAAAAAAAGATATTTCAACACAAATTAAAAAAAATAGTAACATCGCTTCTTAAAACTACAAAAAACATGAATATGCAATACAAGTTAAAAATAAATATCATTGATGCTTCTTAAAAACCATAGTAGCGTATTGTAAAACTATAATAATGCCTCGTAAAATTATAACGAAGCATTTACAAGCAATGAAATAAATATTTCGTCAAAAGCTAAAACCACGTTACTGCTTAAAACTACAACAACATGTCTTAACACGGCAACAACATGTCTTAACATTATAACATACACGCTTAAAATAATAAAAGGCATAAATATTTAACACACGTTAAAAATAGTAATATCAATGATCAAAACCATAACGATGCATCATAGAATTATAACAAAATATAAATATGCAACACAAGTTTAAAATCGTAACATTGATGATTAAGTCCATAACAACGCCTTGTAAAAATAAATAACTTGTTAAGTATAACAAAACATTTACAAAAAATTGACGTTGCTACTTAAAATTATAATGAAATGTATTAAAACTATAAGAGATATGCTAAAACAATAACATAAATATTCAATACAAACACAACCTAAAAATTAGAACTATAACGTCACATATAACACCAGAAACAATCACCAGCCCCCCTTCATTCACCAAAAAATATATATAAAATCATACACTGTCAAATACATAGGGGCTGATTGGCATGACACTCAAATGACCATTTGAATAAGATTTGAGAATTTGTGTTTGGGAAGCAATTGAAATGGGCAAGATTCAAATGGTTCTACAGTTTCAAAATGTTCCTCCATTTTGCAGCAGCTAGCTAGGCTATTCTTCCCAATCAAATCAACTCAAACTATAATCATACACCCAATTTGTAGCCACTTGATAAAATCGAATCAAACTCAAATCATAAAGAAAATCATACACTGCAGATGAAATGAAAGTGCAGAAAAAAATTAAAGTGCAGACGAAAAACACCTTCATCGAGCAAATGACTTCAGGCGGCCGATTGGTACCAAATTGAGTCGATTGAGGGGCATCTTGAGGGGGAGGCGGTGGCGGTGAGGGCGGTGAGTGAGGGGAGGTTGTGCCGTCGTGGCCGATTGGTCCGAAATGGAATCGATTGAGAGGCATCGGGAGGGGGAGGCGGTGGCGGTGAGGGTTGTGAAGGAGAGGGAGGCGGTGGCCGACGCGGCACATTGGTCCCAAATTGAGTCGATTGAGGGGCATCGGGAGGGGGAGGCGGTGGTCGATTGACTCGGTGACTACTTTGGAGAAGACGAATTAAACGGTGGTGATGGAGAAGATGGAGGGTTGAGGCGGAGATGGTCGATTTGGCGTGGCTGCGGCACGATGAAAGTGGGTGGTGGAGTGGGCGGAGATGTGGTGAATTGGTGATGGAGATGAGAAGCGAAGGAAGAGAAGAAGAAGAAATGGATCTGACGATGTAAACTGTGAAGGAAGAAGAAGAATCCTTTTAAGACTTTTTTTTTATTTTTCTTTTACTATTTTATATTTTGTCCAATTTCAAACGCTAATAACTCGAAAAATATAAATTAAAAATATATAAAAATTACTAAGGAATTCGTTTTTTCGAGATCTACGATATAGATAACTCTCAATTGTTTTTGGATCATTCCATCTCGAACTCATTTTCTCTCTCAATTAAACTTAAAATTGTAAAACAAACTCTAATAATTCAATTTTATTAATTTCAACTTCTA
>JAYMSP010002209.1:0-25556 GCA_036897095.1 Plantago elongata
GTGTGTGTTCCGGTTTTCAATTATCCAGTGCATGATATTGTAACCGATATTGTTTTGATATTTTAATATATATGTATTTGGAATACTTGGCACAACCCTTGACGTCCGGACCAGATCTGGGGCGCTACATATACTCCCTCCGTCCCAATTTGGATGTCTAATATTCCGTTTTAGATTGTCCAAAATTCGTTGTTCCTTTTTCATATTTGATCATTTTTGTACCCCACAATTCAATATTATAATCAAAAGAAGCTCATTTAGTTGTATTAAAATATGTGTCCGGACTCACAACTTTTATCATCACTATATCAATTTCAATTAACCAACATTAGTTAATTAGTTGCATTAAAACCTATGCCCGACCCTGCTGGATATTCAAAATGGGACAAAGGAAGTATATGAGTATGTCTCATGAGAGATAGTCTCTAGATAAATAAATTGCAAAAAAATCATCGATGTTATGGATAAAAAATATAAGTTCACAACATTGGTATTTTAATATTACAATAATAATTATTACATTAACGATAAAGATATTTTAATTAATAACGATAAACGACAAAGACATTATGAGGGAGTTGTGTGGGCCAATTATACATTCTTCATGGCATTGCAAAGACGATAAATAAGGACAAACGCTGAAAAATGTTGGGATCTATTTGTCACAACCAGTTTCCTTGCATGGAAGTTGTATTTTACGTTGTCAAGAGCACGAAGATCATGAACAAAAATGGTAGACTCCGATGACCACTCAAACATAAGAAATGTTGTATACAAAAAAAAAATCTTACATGATCAAAGTTAAATGAGGCAGTAAGTAAACATGAACTCTTTTCGTTGCGATTGTGAATGACACGATCATTAATATTATATTTTCTTATTCAATTATTATAATATTAGCAATTTTGACAAAATAATCATAAGTTAGTATTAATATCGGCATAAATATACAAAGACAGATTAAATATAACTTAAAAATCTATTGCACAAGACCAGAATACACTTTACACGCGTATCATGTGACGTATATTCTAGTGTGTGTGTGTGTGTGTGTGTGTGTGTGTGTGTGTATATAATTTAAATTTATTTTTTTTGATCTAATAAATTCGCAAAAAGTAATATGATGAATTTATACTGATTTGTAAAAAACCCCTCTCCAGCTAGCTAATCCGCTACACGTGAAACTCGTGTGTGTTAGTAAGTGTTTTACGTGAGTTTGACCAGAAATCCCCCTGCTTGGTTTACAATTGAAGAGTTGTTTTGATATGTATTTTGAAATGCGTTTAGCTGATTGGTAGGAATTGTTAAATGTGTTGTAGTTGTCTTGTAGCCATTTGGATTGTGAAATGTCTAAAATGCCATTACATTTTTGTTGTTGTTATTATCCCGTTTGGTCCAAAGGAATAAATGAATTTTTGTAAATGTGGTTGGGGTAATTATTCTTCCTCCCTAAATTAATAGTAGTTTTTTTTTTATTGAAAAAGCCACTCAAACAACAATAAACAAGCTTTTTTTTTTTTTTAATAACTAGTACTCTATGAAATATAGCATTACAATTACAATTGTTGAACAAGAGTAATTTATCAGTCGATTCTAGATACAAATCACCAACAATCTCTATTTAGAGAATATAATCACCCATTTCGGGGAATCGAACCCGTGACCTAAATTAGTAGTTAGGCAAGATTTGATGAAATATTTTTTTGTTTGTATTTATAACGTAATATATTTTATTCTTTGTTGGGGTTGAAATATTTTATTTTTGTTTGGCGTAACATTTAAATTTTACCGTATATATTTGTTTCGGTATAAGGCTATACGTGGGTGCACGGATGTGAATTTAGCCACTCTAGTCGAATTAACAAAATTTAACTACACGTGATAACCAATATTATTAATCAAATAGGTTTCGACGGATTGGCACGTTAAAAGTATCATGTTAAATTGTGTTCTTCTGACTAATAAAAATGTGAGAATGTTAGGTAAAATATACGAGAACACAAAAATTAGTCGAACAACAAAAATTATATATGTAAAATGTACGAGAACACAAAAATTATCTAATAATCACTACATTTTGTTGTTGAAAGTCCTAAATATATATATGTCAAACAACAATTTCCGGCGGAGAAAATTAATACACCACCATATAACAAGTGTTTTAGCGTCTCATTTAAATGGAGCGAACCTTGATTTGGTATTTGGTCATCCAATTATAATTGAATATTGTAATATTATAATCGAGACACATTTCAGACCTACATAACAAATCTACAAAAACACCTATTTAATTTAATTATATATCAAAAATAAATTTTCACACCTCAATTAAAATTTAGTTACTATTTATCAGTTATACCTCAATTAAAATTTACTCAATAAAAGTTATATGCCAAATAATTCATAAACTCGTGAGGACTAACACATTTTTTTTGAATTTTTTACTATATACAATAATACATTGATACTTTTTAAAAGTCAACTGAACCAAGACATCGAATATGTATGACTATAAATAAAAATAAGAAATGTGTTGGAAAATTTTTTCTTGCAATTTACAGTTCAGATTTATATAAGATGTGGAAATGTGATCAGGTGGTTCTCCAACATATTACATCTTATTCCAAAATGAAAGATTTAAAATTTAGCTTAAAAAATAAAACATAAAATTTGAGGCCAATGAAAATAAAAATTAAAAATAAGAAACAAAAGTTAACCATTAAAAGTACAAATTCATTGGAAACAAGACACCCATTAAAAGTAGTATCAGCCGTCAGTCTTCAATTCTTCACCTGTTCATCCAGAAACCGTTATACTCTTCAATCCGTCATCACGTTTCTAATACAGTTAATTTTTATCTGTTCGTCTTCTATAATTGTACCCGTCTTCACGTTTCTGCTCATTCTACTGAAACGAAGTCTGAATCGCATCGATTCCCGCAGCATCGTCTCGAATTTTAAGGGTGTTCGCTTGTTCGTTTTGGTTCCGGCTGAAAAATCAAATCACCAAATCTCAAGTCGTATCCATCCCACAGTCGGTAGACGAGACGAGACGAGAAGAGAGTGTTGATTTGGTGCTTCTTTTAAAATTTACCAAGACCTATTTGAATTGAGGGTGCTTCTTCTTCTTCAATTGAAACGTTGTTGTCTTCTCCTGTACAATATATGCATTGACAGCCACTTTTGCCTAATTTCAATTTACTTATTTCATTCATTCTTTCCAATATTCCAGTTCCTTAAGATGGCAGACCTCAAGACCTGGGTTTCTGACAAATTAATGTCGCTTTTGGGCTATTCTCAACCCACTGTTGTTCAATATGTCATTACATTTTGTAAGTAATGCTTTTTTTTTTAATTTATGTTTCTTGCTTATTATATACTGTATTTCTTCTGGTCTATGTAATTGATTAAGCATCAGATTTTTAGCCGAAAATTTATTATCTCTTTGCCATTGCATTTGCAGCTAAGAAGGCTTCGTCGCCTTCTGAGATTGTTAATCATTTGGTAGACTTGGGAGTATCTTCCTCTGGAGAGACTCTTGTATTTGCCAAAGAAATTTTTGCTAGAGTGGACCGTAAGACTGCCGGACCCAATGTGGGTGTTCCTTCTCTCTGCTACTTATACCATTTCCAACAATTTGTTCCAAACTAATACCATGTCAGTCGTCATTATTATTATTATTATTATTATTATTATTATTATTATTATTATTATTATTATTATTATTATTATTATTATTATCATTATTATTATTATTATTATTATAATTATTATTATTATGTCAGCTATATCAGCAGCAAGAGAGAGAGGCTGCAATGCTTGTGCGGAAACAGAGGACCTACAAACTATTGGAGGCAGATGATGAGGATGAGGATACAGTACCTGCTCCCCCATTGTTGAAGGAGGAGGATAAAAGGAAGAAAACCTTCAGGAAGAGAACTGACACTCAGGATGATGATAACGATGATGTGGTATGCTTCCTTTTTTCTTCTGGTTTTCTTCTGGTATATACTGCTTCTATGTATGAAGTATCTACTACTTGTATGCTGAGAAGCACGGTACGTCTGAAACCCCCAAGTACCCGCACGGGTACGTATCCGGGGATGCGGGTACGTCCCCGAACCAAAATCCGTCACTGGAACGTTTTCCAGCCTTAATTCTCCGTAGACAAAAAAATGGAAATTAGAGACATAAACCTGCAAGTCATTTTTCTTCTCTGCTGGGTCGTTCTCTTCCTGCTTCCGATTTGCTTTGCTTGCGTGAATTGTTCTGTACTTTGATTTTGGCGAATTGTTAGAAAAGGACAGAATCATGAAGAAGATAGAGGCATGAAGAAGATAGAAAGGCTGATGACTAGTATTAGGGTTTAATTTGGTCCTTTATTGGGCTTTAATGGGTTATACTCAATATGATTTATAAATTAAAAGATTGACAATTATATTCGTATTGAAGTATTGTACGTGTCCTCGTATTCTAAATATACAAAATATAAAAAATTAAACGTCCCCGTCCCCTACTTTTTTGGATTTTGGCGTCCCGGCTTATCTTATCCGTCCCGTGCTTCCTAGCTTGTATGTACATCTTAACCAAATATGAGTTGTAGGCTGGCGAAAATGGAGAACAGAAGCGGCAGGTGAAAAGACGAATTTCCCGAGATGAAAATATTGAATCTGAGGTAATTGTTTTTGTTTTTTTTTAATCTCATTTAATGTATGAGCCATTTTTAACTAGACTATTGTTTCGTAATACTTTTATTAGTATTGGTATACTTCTTTGTATTTGGCAAGTTGGGTGTCATATAGTTTAACGGAGTCACATAACTTGAGCTCCTGTCTTTTTTTTGCGGAGTTTGTCATCTGATAAACTCTGCACATAGAAGTACCCAATAATGTTAATTTGAAGAATAACCCTTAGATTTCTTTCATGTTTCTTATGATGCATTTGACAACATATCGGTTGTCAGGTCTGAAAGCCTAGGCGTAGAGTTTGTGTAATTCTCAGCAGATTTAAAACCTTACATGATGAACGTGCACATAAATCTCGTACAATCCATGTGGGATTGGTGTTACCTACATCATTGTCAGTATAGTGTGTGTATGCCAAATCATTGTCTAACGTCTATCCTTCCCTCTTCCAATCATGGAATAGAGTAAAGCAACATTCGATTCATCTTCATGGAACATTCCATCCTCATTTTTAGGAAAGGTACGGTCCCGGGGAAGTAATTTCAAATAACTCGGAATTAGATTTTTGTATATACCAATTCAAATTAACATCATTGGTATTACTGATCGGTCAAATCCATATATTCATAAGGAAGGGGTAATATTCTATAGAAAAAAATTCATTCATTTAAGTTATTTTACACACACACACGAGACTCAAAGATGTAGGTCTGGCTGATAGAAAATTATCTTGCACCTGGTCATAGTGTTAAAGCTTCAAGATTGATGTTCTTGGTTGGCCGCTGAATCTGATTTATCACTTTAACTCACAGTGTCGCCCCTTTTTCGAAAATTACATCACCTTGTATTAAAGTTGCTAATGTTCAGTCCCTTTTTATTGCAGTCAGATGAAGAAAGATTGCGTGATCAGAGAGAAAAGGAGGAGTTAGAGAGACATATCAAAGAGCGTGATGCAGCAGGAACTAGGAAGGTATAAGTAAAGGACTAACTTGACTTTCAGTCTGTGTCTATGAATTTTTGAGCTACCTGACTATTACCATTGTGATATTTAGTATCAACCTTCCAGTCATGTGGAAAGTTACACCACCGAGTGAAAATAGCTGCACGAGTATGTTTTTTGTTTTGTTTTGTGAAGTTAAGCCTTCTCTATTACTGCATCCGTCCTGAACTCAACTTCCCACTTTCTGTTTTCGTCTGTCCCAAACCCAACCCCTCTTCCTAATTTGGAAAGATTTATACCCCACTATCTTTATAATAATACTATTTCTCCTACTTTATTCACCATCTTTCATACTATTCGCACTCTCTCATACTTTATTCACTCTCTTTTCTTTTTGATTCCCATCTCTTCTACTTTATCTACTCTTTTCTTAAAACTTGTACCTCTGGACCAACGGGAAGTTGAGTCCGGGACGGAGGGAGTATTAGCTAACTAGAAATTGCGTAACACGCTATGTGTGCTAATGCGTTATATTTCGACGTTTTCCCTTTTATCTAATATTATCTTTTATTTGGAAACGTGATATAATGACACAGGCGAATAGATAATTATGTTCTCTATTGCAAAGAACAAACTGAAAACAGCTTCATTACTTGGAGCCACATACCTTGCTTAATCTTAGTAAATCCAACATAGTCGTATCATTATACATTTAGGAAGAATAGTTATAGTACACAACACGCATCAAAAGTAGATACCTTTATTCTCATCGTGGAGACAAGTGAAGCCTATAACCTACCAAACATATTATTTTCCTAAGCATATAATTAAAGATTTAAAAGAGGACAAAATGAACCATGAACATGAGCAAAATTATTCAGTGATGAGCGAAGAACATGATAAACTAACAAAAATGATACTAAGATATACATGTCATATATTAACCTTATGTCTCATGGAGCACCATAAATATTTTGAATAAGCATCATATCTAGTTCAAAACTAATCTGTAAGTTCAGCAATGTAAGATTTCAGAACATGATAATTATTTCATGCTCCTAGGAGTAACAAAAGAACTTTTGTTAAAGTAAAGCATTACCCGGGCTTGTTAGACCCCGTGTACAACTCTAGAACAATTCTAGTACAATCAACCAAATTACAAACAAACAACTTGATACATCTAGAATTGATAGGAAGATTCACATCTTGTAATCTTTAAAATCATCTGAACCTTTGAGCTCTTATCATTGTTTTTCCTGGGAGTGGTTGCAGCTACAGTTTCATCTACATTAGGAATCTCCATCATTTTTGTATTGATGAGCCTTTATATTTCTTTTATTTTCTTTTTTTTTTAATATTTCTTGTGTAGGTTGGATGCTTTTTCCTTAAACATTTAATTCTAGCTACCTTCTGTTCTAAATAACTCAAAGAACACCCTAGTTCTAACACTTAATACTTCGCTTCAAATCCATAGACCAGCAGTGGTCATAGTAAATCCATGAAGCCATCACAATCATAACATTACCTCTACACCTATGCGAGGCTGTTTTTTACAACTTACCTTTAAAACTCAGCAACAGAAAGAAACTCCTAAACTTGTAATCCTTTGAACAAACAAAAGTCCCTCACTCTGTACAAAAGAAAACTGACCACAACGATCTTACTCTCATCATTCAGTCAGCTTCTAGTTCTACCTGTTTCTGGTTTGCTCTCACAACACTGCGTTCATTCTTTTGGATACCAAAAAGCTCTTAATGATTCTGCCGAGCATCTTATTGGCGTTATCCCAATTCCTTACACCTTTAGGATTTGCATCCCAATCCTATACTTGGCTAAAATTGAATTATATATGTAAATCAGACAAGCACGCAAGCACCAACAGACCAAATACACAGTGAAAATCAATTTTTTTATAACAATGGAGGATCCACTTACAGAGTTTACTGCCAGTCTTCTGAAAGTCTATTACCATCTGATTCAAAAAGAGTTTACAAAAATTTGAAATTCCGAGTAAGAAGGTTCAGAATATGTATGGAGAAACGGGTTCCAATTTGAATGGTGGAATTGCATTGACACAAACATCATGACGTGGCGCCATTATAGCCATTCAGGGATGTGAAGGTGGAAACACCAGAGTCTTGAGCTAGGAATAACAACAGTTGTGGCCATGTGAATGGAGAAAATCGAGAGATCTGAGAGTGAGATACAAAACTTGAGTAAACAAAACATGAAGCTTGGAGTCCAAATGTTGTCTCTTAAATCCCCACGCGCCTAACCCGCTTGTTTATCTTACTTTGTTATGGAGTTACAACAACATGCCTTCGATTCTTTGGGTTCTTTCTTCTCCTTTGTTATTGTGCTGCGGAACAACCATTGTCACCAATTGCCACAACAAGCGTGACTTTCGCAGTCTGCAATATTTTGAAGGAACTGTGTGAACAAAAGTTTCAAAATCATGAGGGACTGTATGATTACCGTATGATCTATTTCACATGTTGCATGCACTACATCGAATCTAAGTAGCTGCTTAAGTTCGAATTCCCCTATTTCTTTGGGAATGAAATTAGGTTACAGACACCCTTTCTGGTCAACTGGGGATATCCATTTCCATCATCGAAAGTGGAATTTTAGTTTTCATAGTTCCTAATTGGGAGCAAAACAAATTGTTTTTCGAACGTTCTTAGGTATCCTGAAGCTCAAGTGTCTTTTATATTTATTTAATAGAATGAAAGTAGCAAACTACACATTTGTGAAATTAAATTTTATTTCAGTTCCACAAGATCAAACTGAAGTAACACAAAATGTTCTCAACATCCGATAGCTGATAAATACCCACAAAATAAAAAATGTTCCTGATGAATCCAAAACTGATTTTCTATTTGTCACAAACAACAAAACTTTCATTATCTCCAACTAACCGATATCCAAAACAAGTAATCGAACCCACAACTGCTCAGGTGTGTGTTAGTACTTTTAATGAACTGTCAGGATATAATACTTTCTGTTATCCAAGTACTCAGAGTCTCCTCAACTTTGTCATTATTAAAAGAGTCTGTCTAATATATTATTGGTATCTCCTTTTTTGACTTATGTCATCTTTATCTTACAACTACTATTATCTTCAGTTCATAGAGTAGGAATGATAAATAAACTGTTCTGACTTATCATAACTTATAAGTTGGATCTCAGGTCCCGTGACTGTAAACTGAACTTCTGAGACAAGTAAGATGACACGTTATAATTCCAGGACGCGTACTTCATCAATAGTAGGCCTTTTCTGAAGCTATAAATGTAGCTTTGCATGCATGTTCTTATCAGTCATTAATCTCTATAGTAACAGCTAAAAATCTTCCATGCAAGCAATGATATTTGAAAGGTGCATTGATTTGTTATGGTTTACATATTATTATCTAGAATCTAGATACTGATTGTACAGGGGGCAATGGATTCACCAACAAATATTATGCTCATATTTTAATGAGAGATCTTGTATGTCAACCTCAATACTACATACAATGATGTTACCGTTCACATTCATTTAAATCTTTGGTTTCTTCTTCATTTTCCATTTTGCTTATTACCGTGCTGGTGGCACTGTTTGTCCTGCTCACTTTTTTTGGGAATTGCCTTAAAATGTGAGACTCATTCTGGTTTGTATGTTTTTTTTTTTTTTTTTAACAGTTGATTGATCAGAAGCTAACAAAAAAAGAAGAAGGTAAAATATTTAGATTTATCATGTAACTATCTATTCCTTATTTAGGTCAAATGAGACTATACTTTTATCATATAACGACGAATCCTCTAGTTGTTACTCTTTTTCTTCCTAGTGAGTAGCAGCCAGCGCGCGCGCACACACACACACAGATCTTACACAATGGACATTCAGAGATACGTGTGAAGTTCATACATAGGCTTACAATAGCCGAATTAATAATAAGAAGTCATATAATTCTTCACAGAGCGTCATAAGGTCGAGCGTCATCCCCCTGCCTCCCAAAAAAAATAAAAAATAAAATCAATGTGTCAATGATAGAAGTTTCTATTCTGGTAGGACAGAAAAACGCTTTGGGATGTTGGGGATTGACAACAATGCTTGAGATATCTGTGCTTCTTGGGGGTGATTATGGATACATTGAACATTGCCTTTTCGTTTGCACTTTCTGAACTCCGTGGAATGCTGGTGTTATTTGATTACGACCACATTCTCCTTAGGCTGCATCGTAGGTGTATCCAGATCCACTAATTGTATGAAGAATCCATTCAATTTCCTTGTCACCCTAGGTATCAGTGGTAATAGATCTAGTCAGTAGACTTTGTAATATTCAGTTGTAACATGTGGGGAACTTTGTTCCGTGTCGTTGTAAGATTAAGTATAGAGCATGATTAGAGTTGCAACTGAATGATTGATTAGACAGCAATTGGTTTTCACACAGTTTAGTTTCTTTATTAAGCAAGCTATGTTTATCTATATATTTATTTTCTTCTCTTTGTTAGTGTCTTTTTACGGCATTGTTCGGATTCACTGGCTCACCCTGTCTATCTGGATTCATCTGTCTACAGAAGAAGCGATCCGGAGATCTACAGCATTGGAGAATGATGGCATGGGAACTTTAAGGTTTGGAACAAGATCAATTAACATTGTCTTTTAATCTCCTCGTGATAGTTGATGGTTATTTTTATTCCTAATCATTCTGATTGGACAAATTTAGGTGATACGATGTTATGGATATATTTTCTTTATCTTTGATATAATCAAGATTTGTTTTATTGTACTATGTTCTCACACACATGGACATCTATGCACTTGGCCGGAAAATAGATGGTGCTAATATATGTAATGTACTTGACGATAAGCATGTCATGCTAAAATATATTGGAACATTCATTTAGCTATGACCGGACACTTATATGCTGCTTCTTTTGTGTTTACTGTGTTAATAACTTGTACTTGAATTTATTATGCATGCATCAGGGTAGTGTCCAGGCAAGAGTATTTGAAGAAAAGGGAGCAAAAGAAACTAGATGAACTCCGGTAATGAAGTTTTAATGCTTTAAACATCCCCATGTTTTGATTCTTTATACATTGTCATGTATGTTCTTTCTGGGTGTCTTCAGCGATGATATTGAAGATGAACAGTACCTATTTGACGGTGTCAAGCTAACAGAAGCAGAGTACCAGGATCAACGGTATATTTAACAACTTCATATAATTATTTTGAACTTTTTATATACGTTGATGTTTCTTCAGTAGTAATGCTATACCATAACATAGTGTTTGTTTGGAGTAGAATTTGAATTCAATTATGATTGAATTGGATTAAAATTGGCTAATTATTTGCCAAAACAGAATTCAATCACAATTGAATCCCTACTCAATTCAATTACAATTCAAGTATCACTCAATTTTCAACCTATAAAACCCTACACAATTAGAATTTTATACCAAACACAAATTTTAACAACTCAATTACAATTAAGTTACTATTCATCAATTCACTCCAACTCAAGCGGATTCAATCACAATTCTAATCCAAACATCCACATAATTTCTTTACTTGGCGAGAGGAAAAATTATGATTCAGATGAGTGCTACATTATCCCAATTTTTTTGGAGTAACTTGTCATTCATTGCAAAATATCACTTCCATCTCAATACAAACTTATTGTGCTGTTAACTACTCTGTTCATAACCATACCTAATTTCCAGCATCTGTATTTTTTGAGGGCAAAATTAGCTATTTTGAAATCGTGAGAAATCCCTGTTCTATTATTATTATTATTATTATTATTATTATTATTATTATTATTATTATTATTATTATTATTATTATTATTATTATTTCTTTATTGAGAAACAATAAACATGACATTTCAAGGATCACCACGTACATTTAAAAAAGAAAGATTATGTTTAGCTTCTAGCATCATATATTTATGTTTAAGCATCATTTGTCCAAGTTAAGAAATAATAAAATGTTTGTTTCTAAACATCATATATCTAGGTCCAAGCATCATTTGTTTATTATTTTGAAAAAGAATATGTCCATCTTCTAACATCATGCATTTAGGTTTAAGCATAATTTGTCTAAGCCTCTAATGTTTCGTCCACATGTGCATGGCATGTTTGATTTCCAACATCAGAATGTTGATACCCGTATTAAGAAGTGTTGTCGATCACGTATCATGATGCATCGCGCTAGGCCCAAAAATCGGGATTGCGGATGGCGGTTGTGTGAGAGATAGTGAAAAAAAAGAAGCAAAATATATAGAAAATCTTGTAGAATCAACATATAATAACTTTGCAAGTCATATATTACTCACAAATAGTCTAAAGTAAAGCAAATAAAAGTAGACTTACTGTCTTAAACGAAAACATGAAAGCAAATGGTTTTAAATCTACATTCAAGTCTCAAGAAAACATCAAATCATCATCAGCATCACTCAATGTCTCAATCACTTTCATCATCTACATAAAGCTCCTCTTCCTCCTCCAAACTTTCATCATCGTTATACTCATCCTCTACTTCATCATCATCATCATCTTCATCATCATCATCATCATCATCATCATCTATCATAACTCCTTTCCCCTTATCCCTAGCCGTAGGCCTTGAACTTGAACCCGGAGTTATAGGCTCTCCTGCTCAACATGCCTCACTAACCGCTATCTAATGCCCTTCACCCAAATCATCATCATCATCTTTAACTTTACCTAGCACCCATTCACTATCAACTAAAAAATCATCAACTTGAATAGGATTTATCACGTCCTCAGAGTTGAAACGCTCCTCAAGTGCTTAGTTATACTTGATGTAAACCAAGTCTTGCAACTTTTGATGCTCTAAGTCTATTCCTCTTTTTTTTAATAGATCTGCATTATGTATCAAATAACAATAAATAATAGTGTACTACTAAAATGAATACCCACAGTCAAAATTCCATGTGGCCTCTTTGAATTTTGTTCAGTTTCATGAACAAAAATAAATCAAAGAGAAAATATTAATTTAGAAGGATCATTTATTTTGGTATCTTATAATTTTTATTAAATCGTATATAACTTTATTTGTAAAACTCTGAAAATTATTTTGAGCATATATTTGGATTCACCTTGGCAAGACGAATCCATAGACACCAATCTTACATAGATATTGTTAACTAAGTAAATTATTTATATATTAAAATAAAAAAAATTCATGTGTCAAATGGTATATTTGGAAAATGAGTCGTGGAGCAATAGACAATGCAATGCACCTTATAACTTTCACTATTTATATTTTTAGTATGTTCACTACATACATAACTTTTATTAATTTCATACATTACATGCAAAACTTAGAAAACTGGACATGAACTTCTGTTGACAATATTTTAAGTCAAAATTTTATTAATTTCATGCACAAAATTAAATGAAAAGGACAATATTATTTTGAAAATATACTATTTATTTTCTATATGTTGAACTTCATATATAATTAATTCTATTAAATTGCATATAACTTTAACTGTAAAAGTCCGAAATATATTTTGAGCATATATTTGAATTTATCGCAGCAAGACGAATCTATAGAAACCAATCTTATATATTATTAATAAAATAAATTATTCATGTATTCAAAAAAAATGTGTTGAATGTTTTCTATTGATTGTCTAAATTCAAAATTTGAAAAAAAATCCATGAACATTTTATTCTTGACAATGTAATGCATCTTATAACATTCAATATTTGTATTTTTAGTATTTTCACTAAATATATACTCCCGGCGTCCTAGAACAAATGTCCATTTTGACTTTTTTCGGTCAACAACATTTAACTTTGATTGAATTTACTCCTAAATAGTATATGTAAATTGTTCAATTCAATCATATAATGAAACTTTACTTCCAAAAGTTTCATTATATGTTTGAATTGAACAATTTACATCTACGATTTAGGAGTAATTCGAGTCAAAGTTAGATGATGTTGACCGAAAAAAGTCAATAAGGTCATTTATTCTGGGACGGAGGGAGTAGTTCTTAAACTTCATCTGCAAAACTTGAAAAAAATATTTGGATCTATTACGATGAAACAAAATCTATAAACGCAAATTATTATTATTTTGTTAACATTATTCATTTATAAGATATAAATTTATATATATATTTAATTGTGTAAATTTAAATTTTGACTTCACTATTTTATTTTAGTATTTTAACCGCATAGTATATGTATAGTTTTATTGAATGTCATATAAATTTATTTATGTAACTCCGAAAAATATTTTTAATTAATTAAATAATTCATTAAAATAAGTATATTTAAAGGAATTATTTTTTTAGAACAATAAATATATTTCATTACTCCAAAAACAAGTTAGTACAAGAGTTCGACCGAAGTCTACACTATCCGTATGACCACACACAACCTATGCAAAATTAACCCAAAAATAACCTATCAAACGTTTAAATCAAGGATATAAGACCCCATCGAATTAATCAAAATATAATGACACTTTAATTTTAGCTAAATCAAATAGGTTTTAACTAAAAAAGTGAAAGATTCCAACCAAAGTAAATGCTATAAGCAAACTCATCCATCCCAGCCTCGAACATATGTGATGCAACCCTTTACCACTGGCCTTACTGATCAGTCACATATGCAAAATCTGATATGGAATGTACCTTTGAATTTCATGGAGTTCCATTGATAAAAATTAATTAAAAAAAAGAAAACATTTTTACATTGAACGATAAATCTTGACTTATTTACCCATAATTTTTGTAGTAAATGTGGCCCAATTCTCTAGAATGTCAAATTTCAAAAATATAATCTACATGTGAAAAAATAGCTCAAACTTATGATAATTTTGGAGAAGTGCTTATGGTCTAATTCTTCATACATAAATGATTGCATAAAAATCAATAGAACAATGATAACATATTTCACAATTTCAATATTATTATGAAATATATTTCAAATTTTAGAAATAGAAAAATTTACGATCTCTCTGAATTAGGCCTGCAAACGAACCGAGCTGTTCGTTAAAAGCTCGAGCTCGGGCTCGGTTAAAGCTCGATAAAAACTCGATTTTTCGAGCTGGAGCTTTTTTTATAGCTCGATATAGTTTTCGAGCCGAGCTCGAGTTTCATATAGCTCGGCTCGAAAGCTCGTTGATATTTAATATTAATTATATATCATATAATAAATATAAATTATATTACATAATAACAAAAGCCTAATAGAAGTCCAACATCCATTTCATCTCCTTCGCCTGACCGCCTCCAATTTCATCTCTTTTCGCGGCTCCGCCCCCAATTCATCGACTCCGCCCCCAATTCAATACTCCTCTGCCTCCAATTTCATCAAATCCTCCTCTAATTTCATCGACTCCTCCAATTCTAACTCCCAAATTCGACCACCGCCAGTCCGTCCATCTCTGCGGCTCTTCCATCTCGTCCATGTCGTAGACTCGACTATCTGTATTTCATTCGCGAATTGGGTTTTTGGTTGTTTGCTCCCATTCGGTTAGTCTCTGATTTTCTCTTTAAATTCGTGCTCAGCTACTCAATTCGTCCATCTCAGCTGATTTGTTTTCATCTCAACTCGTTTGCTCCATTTCTTTCAATTTTGATTTTGTTTCTTAGCTGCTCAGTTTGATTCGAGTTTGGAATTATCAAGCTTTCGAGCCAAAATTTTTAAGTTTTCGTGAGTGAGCCGAGCTCACGAGCTTTACATCGTTCGGTTTGAAAAAAACGAGTTCACTAACCGAGCTCACGAACCGAGCTCGAGCTCGAGGCTGAGCAAAAAATTTCAAGCTCGAGCTCGAGCTCCTATATATGTTTTATAAACGGGTCGAGCTCGGCCATAGCTTGGCTCGGCTCATTTGCAGGGCTACTCTGAATTTTGAGACATTGTTGTGTCTCTAATGAGATATTGAGCTATACAAGTGTTTGTGGTCTAACGTCATTTAATTTGGAATAATGATTGAGGGATTATTTGATGATAATTTGAATATTGAAAAAGATTTTTTTTTGATAAATGTGCCGAGAAAAAAGTGTCTGAATGTGGGACTGTACCTTTTTTGGATTTTTTCCTACACCCCCCCCGCCTTCTTAAATGGAACTCTTATCTCATGATAACTTAGTACCTTAAAGTGTTGCCCATACTGTCTAACTGCTCCAAGCATCAACTTAAAGCTCTTTAACCTAACAACGTTAAATGGAATGCCATTGGTGTACCTCTCTCGAGCTGCTTTGTCATATGCATCATTAATGCTTGTTTGCCTCTTCTTGCCTTCGATGCTTACTTTCGGAGATTCATAGATGTATATATCCAATGGGCCCTTTGGAATCCTCTTCGAAGCTTGAGAGGATGTTGCCGTTGTATTTAGTCTCTTTCCCTTTGACCTTAGATTTGAAATTTGTCAAAGTCCCTGAGATCCACATTCTCTTCCATGTCGTTTTAACCCCTGACCTATTGGTTGGAGGTACATCCTCCTTCATGTCATATGAATCTTTTGCATCTTGCTTCTTAATTTTGCTCCTCTCAATGCCTCTTTAACATGTTCCAGAGTAATAGCACAAAAAGTGACATCTCCTCTCTTTCCCATTTGATGGTCCTTTGCCCTTAAAAAACCACCATTACTCACATAATTACAATAAATGCACCTCACTATCTTGGTGTTGTTTGCCACCACCATACTATGGTGTTCCCATCCTATGTCAATATTTTTACTCGGAATCATCCTTTCCTCCTTTGATGCCATATCTATGGAGATTCAAGTTAAGACAACAATCATGGGCAATTATAATGTAATAAAACAAATCCATGAAATACCTCTATCATATTTAATGAAACTTGAAACTTTAGCTCATAATGTCAAATAAGGGATTATTACATATAGCACCCTTGTTAGATACCCCTTCTCATCCAAGCACCAGTTAGTTCAACCATAACAAAAATTAACAATTAGAATATTTCTATTACATGGAAGTCCAAAAGTCAAAGTAATTTAAATTTGTCTAAACACAACCTTTCACAAGTTTTTATTGCAAATTCACCCCTAACTTATAACAAATTCGTTATTTACTTTAATATAAATTATACTTGTACAATATTCAACAAATTTATAAATAAAATATTTAAATTTAAAAGAAATTCACCCCTAACTCATAACAAATAGATATTTACTTTAAAATGAAATTGTACTTTACATAATTTTTAATAAGTTAATAAATAAAATGTTTAAAATTAAAAGAAAAGTTTTTAAAACAAATAAGAGTTAAAAATTTGCAGTGGCCAGAGGTGTGCATTGTGCAGCTCCGACCGGAGCTCAGCAGCTCGGCTCGGAGTTGTCAATAACTCCGATCTGGAGCTGTCATTACATAAGCTCCAGACCGGAGCCATTGATGAAAGCTCCAGATTAGAGCTGTTCACAGCTCCGCCCGCAGCTGTGTAAACAGCTAACAGTTCAACCAGAGTTGCTCCGGTGTATATGTATATGTATATGTATATGTATATGTATAGTTTGAATTACTTTTAATTTTATCCATAAATTTATTTCTGATTTTGTAATTAAGCCCCTAATTTCTTTTAAAAAATATAATTATATTATTAAAATTATAAAAGGCCTCAAAAAGTTTTAATTGATGGTATTAAAGGATAAATTAGTAATTAACAAAAAGAATTGGAAGATAAATGATTTAACTTGAATAAGGAAGAAATATCGGATACCTTTCCAAATAGACAAAATAAGGCCATGTTTAGTGTCATTCCTTTTGGTCAATGAAATAATGGAAAAATGAATCTATATCTTATTGTTGAACTAACAGATACCTAGGTGTAATTAGAACATCTAAGAGGGGTACTGGATGAAATTCACCATATCAAATAATGTCCAATTGTACTATAATAGGTCCACATAACTAAAAAACAAGTATAAGAAAGTACTGAAGCAATAGAACAAGAATTAAGTAAAAGCTCAATTTCATAAAGCCCCAAGTCAAAATTGGCTAAAAGCCAACATACCTTACTCAATTGGTTGGCTAGTGATGAAGGGAGGTGAGGCGGTCAAGATTTGTTGGAGATGAAGCCAGAATGAGGAGACAGAGGATTGTACGCGACCTGCTCTTGTTATTTTCTTCCCGTTACTGCTTTTCTTTCTCTCTATTTTCGCTGCTTCTAATTGCTTATGCTTTTCTGCTTCTTCCCGTTACCACTTATGCGTTCATAAGTGGGGGTAAAATATATCCCCACTAGGGCGTTGAGGCTAATTAACGCGTCCCGGGCAATCGTGCCCGGGACGCGATACCAGGATCGCGGGTGTAACGACCTGTGATGTATATATGTACCACTAGTTATAGTGGGTGGCGCCCAGCTTTTGATATGAAGTTTAAATGATTCCTTGAACCCAAATGTATGATATTCAAATCCAAACATGTGAACCCAAATAGTGCTCAGGGCCACCCTAATATTACAGGGCCCCATACAAAATCTGAAATAACTTATTTAAGATCCCTCTCGCCCCATCCCCTCTATGTCATTTTATTTTATAAGTTATGTTGTTGCCTTGCTGGTGACTGTAAATTTTTCTCCCCACCCACCCCCATCCGGGGTTTAGTATGAAGCATGCGAACATGTCCATAATACATTTGGTCCACACACTCGGGGTGTGTGTGTGTGTGCATGCATCATACTTTGTTCTGATCCAGGAGCATGATATTCATATTCTTTATTTTGGCAGGTATAAGAAAAAAATATACGATCTTATTAAGAATAAGAATGAAGAGTCTGATATCAGTAATGAGGTGATTACCTGTTCTCAGCTTTTGCTTTCAATGTACGATCAACACCCTTTAGTTAGTTCTGTTACAGTACTGGATCTTGTACTTATTAAACTAGACTCGATATTATAACCCCACATGTCTATGCACTTTATATGTCTATATATGATGTCTCCGATTGACACCTTTGCAACATTTACCTAACACCATGTAAATGGGTTGCTTTTCTTGTTTCTTGTTTCTTGTTTCCTTTTGTCTTTCTAACCATCACCTCTAATGTTTGTTTTGTCTCTTAATTTCTTTTTTGTCAACTATAGTATAAGATACCTGATGCATATGACACTGAAGGGCGTGTGAATCAGGAAAAAAGATTTGCTGTGGCCTTGCAACGTTATAGGTTAGTTAAGTCTGAATCAATTATGATTTATGATTTATATTTTATTTGACAATGCATCCTTTGAGTAGATTCACACATATAAACATGAACTTGCACATTATGCATATAGACTAGTAGAAAGAGTATTTTTTTACCAATGGCATGCTTTATCCAGGGATCCAGCTGCAGAAGAGAAGATGAACCCATTTGCTGAACAAGAAGCATGGGAGGACCATCAGATAGGTATTTCTTGACGGTCCGAGACTTGCTTGTATCTTGATCGAACAGTTTTTAGTTATTGATTTTATGTTTTTCTTTTTATTGTTCAGGGAAAGCAACTCTAAAATTTGGATCCAAGGATAAAAAAGAAAAATATAATGACTATGAGTAAGTTCTTGAAATTAATCCTGAAGGTTGTCTTGTTAAATGGAAGTTGACAGTTTTACTTGATGCTTGTAATTTATTGTGTAGGTTTGTATTTGAAGACCAAATAGAATTCATAAAAGCCGAAGTTACGGATGGTGTTAATGTATGCATATATTATCCAATGTATTGCATATAATGTTTTCGTAAGTAGTTTCTTCCCTGCTTATATGAGCATCACTTAATTGTGTAGGTCAATCAAGATTTCTCTGTGCAATCACCAGGCGATTCTTTAGCCAAAACAGCATTCGAGAAACTTCAGGTATAGGCTATTAAGCTTCTTTTCAAATTGGAAGTGGGTGTTCAGTTTGTGCATGTTCTCGGATGAACTTGTGATTTCTTGCCTTCTTATCGTTGAATTTTTGTTTAATATGTTAGTGAAGAAAAATATAAATGCGAGCAAAAATGTTGTATGGGGAAATGGGGATATCATATTTGAAAATGCAATCAAATCTGGGGTTAATTATAGAAGGTGGATTTAGCCAAGTCCCGGCACAATCGTAATCTACTTATTTGTCATTTGTATATTGATTATCATTTGAATTAAATTTGAGAAAAGGTGAATGCTTTGTGAGCTTCCCATCAAAGCCCATTAGATCCACTGTGAATTTGAGGATCTTGAAGAAGCATGTAAATGTACTTTTACTACTTTTATGCTTAAAAGGGCCCAGTGTCATCGCAACCTAGCAATGGCGGGGGAAACTGGCTGTAAGTTATGGGTGAGCGGATATAGCCAGTGGTTACTGAGAAGACAACGCATACCAGTGGGTAAACTTGGACTAGGATTGGGAAAACTATGGTGGGTAAAATGGTACTTGGAAATAGTATGCAGGCAAACCTTTAGTTGCGTATATGATTGCCTATTCTAGATCTACTGGTTTAGGTTACTATTTTCCATGCAGACAAGGAGTCCCTGAACAAGGGGTTACCAAGATTTGGTGATATTGATGTAGTTCATTATTAAAAGAAGTCTTCCTCAAGAAATACCATAGGTGGATTCAAACTGCTTAACAGACCTGGACCTTAGCGATTGAAGTTGCTGATATGATATTTACCGGGTCATACAGAATTCTTAATCAGTGACGATGAATTTAATTATAAGTCATGAATAGTTTAGAAATGTTCTGAAGTTAGCTGCTTGTGTTAATGTTGCTCTTGTTTTGTGTCTTTTTACCTTTCTTTTTTTCGCTTCAACTTATGTAAATGTACGACTTTGAACTCACAATTGACTCATCAAACTTTTAGGGTGACCGGAAGACTCTGCCTGTCTTTCCGTACCGGGAAGAATTGCTTCAAGCAGTAGCTGATCATCAGGTTTGGTCTCATATTTTTATCTCTCGTGTGTTCATTGGACCATGTAGCTATAGGTTGTATTAGTAACTCATTACTTGGTCATTGATAATACAGATTCTTGTTATTGTTGGAGAGACGGGTTCAGGGAAGACGACACAGATACCTCAGTACCTTCACGAGGCTGGGTACACTAAACGTGGGAAGGTAACCATTGGAATTTCATGCTGAACAACTTGACGTAATTTCTTAGTGAAATGCTTCTTGATCTGTATTATCTGCAATAACTTATAATGCACATCTAAGTGGACAAACTGGAAGCAGGAAGATTTGGTTCTTTTATATACTGCTTCATTATATATTTACCCCTTTTTCCTCTATATCCAAATATAGTAAGATGGTGCTTATGGATAGGTGTTTCCTGTAGGAGACAAGAAAGAAATTTGTCATCTCATTATTTGCTCTTGTAAATCAAGAAAACTACATATTTCTCTTGCATGGGGAATAGGAATCCCCATAATACCATCTATAGCTTGCCATCCTTCTATAACCACCCAAAAGAAGCTCATGTATGAGCCCAACAAAATTCTAAGCAGAATGTATCATCTTGCCTGATGTGCTTAGCTTTGATGGATCGGCCCTAATCCTCAGAATTTCTTGTCTAAATGCGTTAAAGTCATTGCTAAATAAATTCATAATATTCCTGTTGATGATGGATACACGTGTCCTAACATTTTCATTGTTGGAATTCTTCACATCAGATTTAGTGCCTTTTAATAATTAATCCTGTCAACTGTTACTGTATTATGTCAATTGAGATGTATTTTCTGACTAATGGTGGCGCACCTATGGTAACAGATTGGCTGTACTCAGCCACGAAGGGTTGCTGCAATGAGCGTTGCTGCTCGTGTATCTCAAGAAATGGGAGTAAAGCTTGGGCACGAGGTATTCAAACACTCTCATAACTTTCGTTTAACATAGTTAATGATTGTACATGTGTCATGTTCTGCTAAGATGATGAGAAAATATCGTGGTATTCAGATGTTAGTTTCATGTTTGATCCGATGTGTTAAATGCTTGTTATTCGATTAATTGTCTAGATATGAAGTGGTAATATGTAATAACTCCTATTGTTCTATTTCTAGGTCGGATATTCCATTCGATTTGAAGACTGTACGTCAGAAAAAACTATTTTGAAATATATGACAGATGGGATGCTGTTGCGTGAATTCCTTGGTGAACCTGACCTTGCAAGCTACAGGTACATGTGATATCCAGCACGAGGGTTGTTTACTATTGTTTATTTATTTAATAATGCAAGTAGTAATGGTTAGTTAATACATATATACATCTCAGTGTGGTGATGGTAGACGAGGCTCATGAAAGAACACTTTCGACTGACATATTATTTGGCTTAGTCAAGGTGATATTCGCTTTCATTTTCTTCTTTTCTATGTTATAGTTTCTTGTAGGTATTTTCCTAGAGATACATACTTACCTGTATACGTGTACAATGTCCATTTGTTATATATAGGACATTGCTCGTTTTCGTCCGGACTTGAAACTGCTTATTTCAAGTGCAACACTTGATGCCGAGAAGTTTAGTGATTATTTTGATTCTGCGCCCATATTCAAGATCCCGGGAAGGAGATATCCTGTTGAAATACATTACACTAAGGCCCCAGAAGCAGATTACTTAGATGCTGCAATCGTGACAGCTCTCCAAATCCATGTGACGCAGCCACCAGGAGACGGTGATATTCTTGTTTTCTTAACTGGGCAGGAAGAGATCGAAACTGCTGAAGAAACTCTTAAGCATAGGACAAGAGGGCTGGGGACAAAAATAGCAGAGCTTATCATCTGTCCAATCTATGCCAATTTGCCAACAGAGCTGCAGGCAAAAATATTCGAACCTACTCCTGAAGGAGCACGCAAAGTCATCCTTGCAACAAATATTGCTGAAACATCCTTGACAATTGACGGTATAAAGTACGTCATTGATCCTGGATTTTGCAAGATGAAGTCTTACAATCCACGGACTGGGATGGAGTCCTTACTTATCACTCCAATCTCTAAAGCATCTGCCAATCAACGGGCTGGTCGATCTGGAAGAACAGGTCCTGGAAAGTGCTTCCGATTATATACCGCCTATAATTTCCATAACGATTTAGATGACAATACTGTTCCTGAAATACAGAGGACTAACTTGGCAAATGTAGTTCTCTCTTTAAAGAGTCTTGGTATCAATGACCTTTTGAACTTTGACTTCATGGACCCTCCACCATCTGAAGCTCTTTTGAAGGCTTTGGAACTACTTTATGCTCTTAGCGCACTTAACAAGCATGGTGAGTTGACAAAAGTTGGTAGAAGGATGGCAGAATTTCCACTGGATCCTATGTTATCCAAGATGATTGTAGCTTCTGATAAATATAAGTGCTCTGATGAGATCATATCTATTGCTGCCATGCTGTCGATTGGGAACTCAATATTTTATAGACCAAAAGACAAGCAAGTTCATGCTGACAATGCTCGCTTAAATTTCCACATGGGTAATGTTGGAGATCACATTGCGTTGCTGAAGGTCAGTGCATCATGTCTGTCAACCAGTATAAAGCTATATTTTTCTCCATGATAAATCTTCTTTATTTTGGTTTTTCCATAATGATAATGATTGCTAACCAAAATAATGTAAGAATCATTGAAAAAAGGGTATATAACTGTTGCCTTGAAGTTATTTGTTATGCAATTTTTTTGTAGCATAAGGTTCAAAACAATTGCAACTCTTTAGTTAAGAATCAGGACGTGTACCAGGCATTTCTTCGCCGCATTACATGTCTGTTATTACCCTGATCAGTTTTTAGCTATCATGTTGAGTTGTTGACATAGTAATTATTCAGGTGTATAGCTCTTGGAAGGAAACTAATTTTTCAACTCAGTGGTGCTATGAAAATTATATCCAGGTACGTTGATATTGCTAGCTTTCAAAGGCACCCATTCATCTTATTTTATATTATCAAACACATTTTATGCTCCTCTCCTAATGTACTGTAGTGAGTCCCATTCCCATCATATAATGTGATTTTTCTTGCTCCATTTCTGGCACGCAATTTGATCCAAATATGATTTCTTCAAATTTCTGCGCATTATGATACATTTGCAGTTTAGTTGAATTCTGCTTAATTACTTGATTAAAAAGTTGGGTTATTTCTTGTTGAACTTTCTTTTTAATTATTAATGTTATTTTTAGGAGAACTTGATTTTCCTATATAGTTAGGAAAGTAACATCACATTAGCATAAATAAGGTGAGAGATCCATACAGTTGGAGTGCTGAGGAATAGGATTCTCCTTATATTAAGAAATTCTTGACTTTACAAGTTCTTATTATTATGATTTAATTGATTATATGATTATGATTGCTGTTATTTTTCAGGTTAGAAGCATGAAGAGAGCTAGAGACATTCGAGATCAATTGGAAGGGTTATTGGAGAGGGTGGAGATTGACGTAACTTCAAATCCCAATGATTTAGACCCAATAAAGAAAGCTATTACATCTGGGTTCTTCCCCCATTCTGCAAGACTACAAAAGAGTGGATCCTACAGAACTGTGAAACATCCGCAGACTGTCCACATCCACCCAAGCTCTGGCTTGGCACAGGTATATCATTATAGGTCAAAGGCAAAAGAATCATTGTCCTAAGTTATAGGTCCATTGTTAGTCATACATCTCTGTCTCTCCCATGCAGGCACTTCCAAGATGGGCCATCTATCATGAATTGGTTTTAACTACTAAAGAGTACATGCGTCAGGTAATATTTTGTCGACTTCTTTTTTGCTTAAAATTCTTATGTGCCTGTGCGGACTTGTCAATATTGAAGCTTGTGAGAATGTTATTACAGGTAACTGAACTAAAGCCAGAATGGCTTGTAGAAATAGCCCCCCACTATTATCAACTAAAGGATGTGGAAGATGGTAAGCACAATCTCTGTCAGCATTTTATAATTAACAAGCTGGATAATTTATTTCCCGTAAGTGTTTTTGATTGAGACACTATCTTCCATTAAGTTCATCTTTTACAATAAATTTTGCTAGATAAGTGCCGTTTGTTTAAAAACCTTACTTATTAAGTTGCATTTTCGTTTCAAGGATTGCTTTCGATACATTTAAACTAATGAAATTCGGCTAAAGTGGAATGATATATGTGATTGCTGTCATTGCACATTTGCACTATTTCTGGATTTTTTAATGGTGTTTAGGTTTTCTAGCATATAATAACTCAAAATGGTTGTTTTTGGCTTCCTTTTTCAGTGGCATCAAAGAAAATGCCTCGTGGTGAGGGTCGGTCTGCCAAGGATTGATCGGATCGTTGGAATTAATATTTTTGATTGAGGATAATTTTAAAGAGTGTCATGCTACATGTAAATATAGTAACAAATTATCGGATTTTTTTGTTGTTTGCTATAAAAGGGTAGAAATTAATGAGGTGTTATTAATGTACAAGCGCTAAAAAATTGACTGATTACCGATAAAATTGAATTATTTGCAAAATACCCCCATTAAGTAATTGTGACTGTTTGTAAAATCTCTTGAGTTAACAAGTAATATTAAATTTCATTGAATTATTAAATAATGTATGTCAAACTTCTTTGAGTTAAAACATATGCGTGGAATCTTCATAATTTATTTTTCTTCTTTCGACGTGCTTGTGTTAGGTGCGATAATAAATGTTCTTTTAGCTTTTTTACTATAATTTATCTTTTGACTTAACTTTTTTTATTTATATGACTAATAATGAATTTGTATATGTTGTTTATATTTAGTGGTAATTTTAATTAGTGTTATACATAATTGTTATTTATATTATTAATAGTTTAAATTTAAGTCATTTTATATTTTTCGAATATTAGGACTATCAGTTCAAAATGGACACAATACGAATTGATCATATATATATAAAATGATAGTCCTAATATTCGAAAAATATAAAATGACTTAAATTTGAACTATTAATAATATAAATAACAATTATGTATAACACTAATTAAAATTACCACTTAATATAAACAACATATATATATATGTATAT